>OENM01000583.1:0-39451 GCA_900239745.1 Rotaria magnacalcarata
TGCCTGAAATATTCTTAAATTGATCATGATTGTAGAAGTCGTTCTCTTAAAAAAAAATTATATGTTCTGATCAAGCTTAAAATTCTCTAGTATTCTATATATGTATCACTTGTCTTCGGTTTGATTATTTGAATAGTAAGTCATTAAAGTCACGATACCTTCAATAAACTAAGCAGCAAGAAATGTTTATTTTCACTATGCCAAAAAACGAAAGACAATAGATAAATATAAAGAATACTAGAGAATTGCCAACTCTGTCATCAGTGGCGTAGGCAGGGGGACATTGGGCAATTGCCCAACGAATTTTTCAGATGATGACATTTGCCCAATGCCAAAAGTTCGGACACGCGTGCATTTTTGAAGATCACACTGACGTTTTATTAATAAATAGCTGCTTATCGCCATTTAATCAATCCATTTAAAAGGATCGATTGGGATTTGTTTCATTAAACTAATAAACATAATGATTACGTTGCTTTTATATTTTTCGGTCAAGACTCCTTGTTCTACTCAGCATCGCTGATGTAAAATGCGGGTGGATTCTCATGTATTTTCCTGAATATATAATATTATTTAGAATGTAAATAACTGAAATTATCTAAGAGTAACACTGTTGAAGTAAGTAATAGCATGACTCGCGCAACTTAAGAATTAAATACTTAGAGGAACTAGGTAGAGAATTTAAGAAAAAAACAATTGAATCCATAAACGAGGAGCAAATTTGCACCTGATAGGACCTTTTCTTTAACGATATAGTTTGAGAAGGTCGAGTGATATTTCAGCATAAGTCATTATTCATATTTTTTCACCTGATATCAAGAAAATCAACTTCTCGATTAGTCATATCCATCTTGAAATCAATGCAATAATGGAATAATATTTATTATAGAGCATTTTTTACTGTCGATTTCGATGTATTTTTTACACTTAACGCCTTTTAGAGAACAGAAAACTATATAGCACTACAGATTCTACGTTGCCTTTTTGTGGACTTAATTAATTATTCGTTAGATATAGACATCGATCAGTAGTGTCACGTGCAATCCACTTTCGTAATCGTTCATTGTTTTTGAAATTTGTGGGAGATCTATCCTGGAAATACTATGGTTAGTAATTACAAGAAACCTATGAAAAATACAATCTTGACGAGTTCTCTAGTTTCTTATGACAGCATAAATTGAGATGAGCGTGGGTCACTGAAATACACCAAGAATTTAATGAGGAATTTTGACGATATATACTAGTTGTATCCTTCTTTTCCAACGTTAATCACCTTTGACATCAATAAAAAGTGTTTGATATAGGAAATAAATATTCTTACAAGCTAGATTTTCAGGAAAAGGCACGACGGTTTGAAAAATTTTCATACCAGTCAGTACTAAAAAGGTTGTAGGGGTTGCTACGTATATGGTCCGATGAACAGTTCTCTACTTATTAGGATCAGACCTATAGTGTCTATCGTTATTTCCTACAATTATAGCTTTGCATATTTACACTTCTTTTTTGAATAAAGTTTCAAAATACTTAAAAGCTGAATGTTACATTTATGAAATAGTGCCAGAAAAGTGCCAGAAATCTTCTTAGTCAAAAGTAACAAATTTCACCTCGATAAATATAACGTTTTTTGAAGACAATAAATAAAAAAAGTGTCGCCCAATCTATTAATGATTGCGCCTTATTGCCCAATACTCAAAAACATTTTGCTGGGAAATGGCCCATGGCTCAAAAATTCCTGGCTACGCCACTGGACAGTCCAATTGGGAATGAAAATGAGTAATTATATTGAGACATCCTGCATAGCAACAAACAGTATTGTTCTGAGTAGATCAGCTGTTATTATTTTTCGCTGTTATTATAATTGATCATTTTAAGTATCCTCATTTGTACTGTATTGAAAAGTTCATCGGATGAATCATGCAAGAATTCATGTATTAGACTGTGAAGAGAAAATCATGCGCGGTAGCTGTATATTTTTTAGATGAGGAAATTAAATAATATCGATTATTGCACACAGCAAATCGTCCAGGGATTATGAATAATCTCGCATTAATAGAAAATATATTTTTCGATGGATAATGTTAAAAATATTAGTGTTGTTAAAGTTTTTCAGGCACACAGAAAAATAATGACCGACAGATTTTTCTACAATCCATACAGCTGAAATATTTTTCGTTAAGGAACTATTTTTGATTTCTGACCGTATTTATTATATAGTTTATAAAGAAAATCAAGAAAGATACTGCTGGCTTGAGAACGTTCAGAATGCCATGACGTCGTATGTCGGAAATATTCTTATACGTACTGCTCATTATCTTCAATAAAGCATATCATAATATGGGTGACTAAAACGATAGTGTATGCAGCATCTTGTTGATCAATTAAATTCGTCTTTCTGATTTGGAAAAGTTCTACCTGTTGCACCAAGTTCGAAACTGTCGAAAAGCAAGTGTTTCTAAATTACGGTAATTGGTAGAATCATTCTCCAGCCATGGAACGTTATTTGTTTTCCGTTGAAAAATACTCAATGAAGCTGTTTCTTTGCAATGTAATTTAGCGATAGAAGGTAAGCTCGCAATTATTTTGTTTTGTTTTGTTCGCTAAAATCCTGGCATAATCCAAACGTGACTAACTGACTTTGAATTACGGAAATTTGTTCAAAGGCTTTACGACATTTTACCTGATATCAGGATTATTATTGTTTCCGATATATGTAGACTTGATTGTTTGAAGCACATTGCAAAGAAAATGTGTACGTCTCCTTTACTGATAACAAGTTTTCTGTGCTGTGGTTTATCATAATGCTCATCAATGTATCCGAGATCGGATGAAGATTTCTTGCATCAGATTCAAGCATGGATCTAACTAATGATTATCGACCACTATAGAAACATATTTGCACGCAAACTATGACACTCCTGCTATTTGATAGACAGTATATAAATTTTTTTACCAAAAAAGGAACATTCAAGTTTTCTAGTGAGCAGCATTTTCAAAAGGCCTTTTTGAAGCATACAAGAAAATTATATCCTAAATTAATTTGCTTTTCCTACATTTGTTCACGCTAAGATTACAAATACGAAGATATTCTATTTTCTCGATAAACGCCTAGTTCAAACATTTTCAAGATTCATTCATTTGGGCACAATTAGTATACGTTTGATTAGATAAATTCTCGAAAAATAAAACTCTGTCGCTTGGATTTAACTAGACGAAAACGTTTTGCAGACGTAATCTAACTTCCGTTTGAACATATTAAACCGATCTTAAACAAGTTCGTCAACTGGTTAATTCATCGAGTACGCTAACTTTTAAAAATTTTACGATAATTAATATATCTATTAGACGAATACCCGTTATTTACGAGTACTCATATTTTGCACTGATAATCGATACAAATTAGCTCAATTTAATTCGTCTAAACCAACACTCGTTGGAGAAAAGTTTAGCAAAAAAAACATAGTTTTCTCCAAAATTTACAATTATTATTCGATGAATTGTATATTAAAATCTAGTTTTCAAAAAACATGATATAGAATTGATCGGATATATTCATGTTAGTATATTGCATATATGAATAATTGTATGAAGAGGAAAAACATTCCTGAATCGATAAAGTAAATATAAACGATCGTTAATCTATACAATTTCCCTTGAATTCTCATATCAATTTGATATGAAAGCCTATCAATTTACTTGACAATCAAGATGTGATAAACGTAACAAATGGTTTCATATTGCGGATAGAGAAAAAAATGATTGAAACATGTTTCTACTAGAAGTTTAATCGAATAAGAAAATCTATTCGATATTTGTTAGTCATACCGTTTATTATATGACAAGAACTAAATTAATCCATAGGCTTATCACTGTGTAATATTTATTTGGGCTATCCATTAATGTTAATATTCTTAAAATAGCCAATGATAATGATAGACGACTGAAAAGTGTGCGTGCCTGTGAGACAGATGTCTAAAGAAGAGAACAGCAGTCTATATATCTTCTCGTCTTTAGAGAATTACTAGCATGTATTATCGTCAGCTGCTACTATAGTGTGTTTCAACTTATGTGCGAGAAAAAAAAACGACTGTTAGCTTAGATTTGTATACAAAACTGTTATGCATGAATTCGGACATTATTGGCAATGCGTTGCCTATCTGAATGGATTTGCATTGATAGATAATTGTGAGAGTCGATTTTCAAATGATCACATATATGTGATGCGGGCAATTAGAAACGATCATGCTCCTCTTAAACTGTTCATACCAAGTGCTAACAGGAAAACAATCACTATTTTTTTAGATCGATTCTTAAAACTCTATATGAAATCAAAATATTCAACGAAAGTTATCTTTCATATTCAATAGTTATTATTAGGATAAACATGACATAATATGAAAATATAGCAAACCACAAAAAGCACACATGTCTTAATAAATCTCTATTCATTATCTACCGCTAGCAAGTGTGGTACATAGTGAACATATCAAATGTACTACATTAGCCCGGTGATAGCGAATAAAGCGTTGTAGCTGAAAGATAAGTATCCTAAATGGATAGAAGAAAATAAGAGATAAAAAAAAGTGTTTTGTTGTTTTTGTTCTCCTATTATTTTGAATTTCATATCTTTTTTAATCTCAATTTTACCGAACAGGACGCTAGCGAATAGTACGCTTTTCGTGATAAATAACAGAACAAAAGAAAAAAGAAACGTACGGCCTTGTTTACACTAGAAAGATAATACGGCATTAATTCGAATTAAATATACGTGCGTCTACACTTATAAGTTTAATGCATCAATCACAATTGAGAAGTAACCGCTATAATGTAGTCTGAATGTATAAACTTAGCACATGTTCAGTAAAGAAAAAGTGGCTTCTGTCTCTTTTTAATGATTAACGGCAAATGACGAAATTTGTAACCAAAATATCTACTCTTCTAATTTATTTATTTCAACTATAGTTTCGTTCAATATTCTAAGATTCTTAATCTTTATAGTTCACCTCCTGTCCTTTATAAAATATCTATTTATCGATAATATATAGCGACCTGATTGAGGCCTGTCCGAGATTCTAATCAGTTCATCAAGTTCTTTATCGATTGGTGCATTAACTTTAATGCACCTATGAAAAGTGCGTTAAATCCGAATTAACTTTTCAATCAACCATGTTTCTTAATTCAGCATTAACTTTTCTAGTGTAGACAAGACAACGCCTACAGTAACAGTCGCAGTATTATTTTGCAATCGACCAATCAGAATTTATCACTTATCCTCTATGCGGAAATTTACCAAAATTTGAAGACTGAAAAACGTAAATGAAATTAATCGAACGCAAAAAATTTTCTCTTTTCTTTGTTGAATAAAACAAATTCCATTTTCGACCAATCACAGATTGCTCTGTTCTTTTTCTGCCTGTACAATTCTCATCGTACATACATGCAATAGTACAATTTTTTTAGTAGACGATAAAAACACATCATGTCGTTGACTTCATCTGATGATGATGATAATGACGAAAATCGTCTTGATTCAAATAATATTCAATTACTAGCTACTCAAAAAAGTTTAATTTATAAACATCCATTATTTTCTGTACTTGTCTATGTACTTGAACGATGCGAACAAGCTACATCGAATCCATCATTAACATTAAATAGTGACGAATCTTTTACGCCAACATCATCATTTGAACATAATTTTAAAATATTCTTATCGAAAAATCCTGATATATTAACAACACCGAAATATAATGATGAAGCATCGTCAGTAATTAATAATTTTTATATTGATGCAATGCAAGTTCTTCGTATACATCTATTGGAACTTGATAAAGTCAATGATTTATGTCGAGATTTTTGTCAACGTTACATAGCTTGTCTTAAAGTTAAATTAAATGCAAATAACATTTTTACCGATGATGAAGATGACGATGACGAAGATTTTCAATCGAATATGGATGATAATTTCGAATCGAGTGAAGAAAATGATGATGATCAATTTATAATTAATGATAAAAGTATTTTAAGAGAACAATATTATGAGTAAGATTTCTCGTTTGTTGTTTTTGTCTCGAAAATAGCAGGACATGTTTCATTTATCATTTAATCCTTTCTCTAATTATTGAATTGAAATATCTTTATCATTTTTTCTTGTTTCTAGTAAACAGTCAGTATTGCATAATGGTCTAAATCCTATGTCCAATCCATATACAACACAATTCAATGGTCAAACACCTCTTTCACAAATAATTTCTAGTGGTCCACCGCATGACATTGATTCTTCCTCGATGCTATTTGATTCATTTTGTACAAAAAGACGGAAATCATCAATAATGGTTTCATCTTCATCATCATCGTCAAAACGTGGCGTTCTTCCTAAAAGTGCAACATTAATAATGCGCAGTTGGCTGTTTCAACATATTGTAACTAATTGATCATCCGTTTATTTCTAACATCCTATAGCTTTTCCTTCTCTTCATAGGCTCACCCTTATCCAACGGAAGATGAAAAACGAGCAATATCACAGAAAACGAATTTATCTTTACTTCAAGTAAATAATTGGTTTATAAATGCACGTCGACGAATTTTACAACCAATGCTTGAAGCATCGAATCCTGATCTAGCAGCGAATAGAAAGAAGAAACGGTATGAAACCGAATCAGATGATCAACGCCCTCATCATACTCCTAGTCGACAAATGTCGAATATAAATCGTTATTGGCCGTCAAGTTTAGCTCAATTTAATACGGCAACAAGAGATCAACGTGACAAATAACATTTTTATACAGTATCTTATACATCTAAGCTTTGATTTTAATGTTCTTTACACTGAATGCATCGTTTGTTTGTTTTTTGTATGAAGATTCGTTTTTCTTTGCAATGAAAGTCTGACGCAGAATCTCATTTGACATGCTTCATTTTTTGTTTTTGAGCCTATGCTTTTACGCCTTTTTGGTTTTTCTCATTTTTTGTTAACGGTGCTATTGAGTAGAGTTTTGTTTTTCAAATGAAAATAAATGTAATCAGCAATGCAATTTATATTGAATATTATCTTGTGCAAATAAGAATGACAGAGAAAATACGATCATAATTGAATGAATGGAAAAGATGATAATCGAACTATTATTTAATTCCAAAAAAAACAATTTTTTAACTAGATTAATTCCCTCGAATCTCGGATTTTTCTGTGGCGTTTTATCACCGATCTAATCGATGTTAATAATTTTGTTTCGAAATAAACATCAAGTGTGATAAGGAAACACGCCCGATAATAACCGTAGCTGAGTCACTTAAAAACTTGTGCGTAGAGAGGCGTATGCACGATTTACTTGACACGGACTTACTTGACGATGATTATTTTTCGATTTTAATTGGTTTTTTCAGCGAAAACATTTTATTTTCGGTGTTGAGGATTTACTTGACCTTGATTAAATAAAAATAGATTCCAACTAGTATATGTTTTATATGCGGACGTACTTGCTGTTGATTACTTATACGTAAAACATTGAGCAATTATTACGCCTGTCAATGCATTATCAGAACAAAAGAAACAACAAATATTGCTCATCACGTACTATGACTGAAAAATCTGCATAACTTGTTGCTGTCGCATTACATTTTACGCATGCAATATTCGGAACCATTTTGGTTGTTGTGTTTCGCAAAATATCGATAACCTATGGAACATAAATTCTTTTCCCATGTGTAGATTCAATGAATTTAGCAGACAGATTTTAAAACATACGCGAAACAGTTGACTATCCGCATCTCCATATACAGTTTTTTTTAGAAAGATTATTATAAATTGACAACCATTTTAGTCACAAAATTAATGAGCACTGCTCATCTATAACTGCAAATTCAGTTAATCGTTCGCTTACAGATGACTGTTCCTTTCGATTAGAAAATTTATTAGAATTTGTTCTGACAATGCATCTGCACATTTTTTTAGGTAACGGCAAGTAAATCCTCAGCAACGAAAAGAATTTTTTTCGCTGCAAAGACCAATTAAAATCGAAAAACAATCAACGTCAAGTAAGTCCGTGTCAAGTAAATCGTGTAAACCGTAGAGAGGATGTACTTGTCTATGAAGATGAATTCAATTTTTACTCGTTCATATTTACAATCATACAAAGGCAATATGTAAAAAGTAGATTGAATACTTATATGCGATGTCCGTTTCTTATAACCTTGTAATGATCATAGAAAGAGCCGAAACAATGGCGTTTATGTCATTATTCTAGAGATTTGAGTGTAGGTATGATTAATCATATGGATAATTTGATGAACAATAGAATCAGAACAATGAAAAATTACTAATAATGGTATGCCAATACGAACGGTCTGATCTGATAGTTTCTAATATTACCGGCACAGATAAAAAAACTTCACCTAGACCGGATTCGATTCTGTCACGACCAATTCTTTGGGAATGATCGTTTATCAATAAATTGAACAATGAAATTCTATAAATCACTTGCTCCGACCAAAAACTGCTTTCATGATTGATTTTATGATCAGGCGAATTCTCGATAAGTGTAGTTTGAGCATGACACTATTATATGGTGATTTTTACTTTCTTCTTTTTTTTCCTCATTATATATCCACACAAGTTACTTAACTTTCTCTTTCATCGATAGAATCTATAATTATAAGAAATTGACATAAGTAAGTCGACGGCTAAGTGATTTCCATTTTCTTGAAGTTGATGTTGACATGTCCTGGAAATAGACGACTTCTTCCCATTTATCAAAAAGTTTTGAAATGTTTACATAATTTTTGGTAAAGCGCTGCATGTTCTGTGGTTATTAAAACGGAACTGTGCAAATGTGTTCCGTCTTGCAAACAACAAGAACCCATACTAAGTTCCATTTTCTAGGCATGAACTCGAACGAAAATGACATGTTTATTTCAAAATATATTGTTCAAGAGAAAAATGTCAATATGTGAGATAGAGTTGAGATCTCGTATTGGATCCATTAGGGACGTGCGTCATCACTTATCAGTGTATAAAATATTCTATTTCATTTTTGTATCCCTAGATCGAAGCTTTAAGAATGTAAAATTAATCAAACAGGAAATAGTGATTAGCATTGTTCATATTATGGAAAACAGAATAAACAATGAGAAGAGGAAACTGAAGCCAAATAAGAAATTTGCATACATGGTTAGTTATGTAGTCGCTTTAATCACAACTTAACAATCTTTTTCTTTATTCTGTTTGCGTGGTTAGGCTAATATTTTTTTTCTTTGTTTCTCTTTTTCTTCGTTTTCTCTTATGATTATACTACGATGTACTGAAATCATTTTCTTGATCAACGAGACACACATCAGATAGAAACCGACAATATGCAGTAAGTAACTGAATAGTTTAGTGAGATAAAGATTCGAAAAACAATTCATTTTTTACTTAAAATTAGTTCGGTTTCAACATTCATTTTCTTCATGGCGTTACTCATTGTCATCAATGCTCGAGCGAGTTCTTCACCGAATCGTCGCCGTTCATGTGCAGAAGAATATCGAGAATTACGTCGTCGTGATGATGATTCAAGTTCGGATTCAGATGATGATCAATGGCGAGAAGATGTTTGCGAGCAAGCCATGGATATTGCTGCACGACAACATGATTCAGTCAAGAATCGAGCAATTTTGCGTAGTTATTGTGCTCATTATGATGAATCTTCAGCATTGGAACGAGAAAATAATGATAGTGTATGCGAAGATAAAAAACGAGAAATCAATATTAAACGAAAACGTCAAGTATCAAAGAAGAAACGAAATGGTAGTGATTCTGACGATAGTGATGATGATGACGACGATGATGATGATGATGACAAGCGACGTGCGCTACGTAAACGAGAATTCACTAAGCGTCTAGCTTTGAGATTTATTCGTAAACGAATGCCATGATGTTTTTTCGAAAAATATTATGAATTAATAAAATAGTTAGCAAAAATAAATGCATTAGATTTTAATTTCCATGAAATCTTATAATTGTTTGAAGATTATTTTCTTGGAAAGAATGGTCTCAATTGAATCCAAGATAGCAACAGAAAAAATATATCGCTTGAAAATAATTCGAGAAAGCTTTCATATAAACGTTCAAATGCGGCCAATGCAATGATGTGCGATTTAGACTTCGATTTAAAAAAACTTGATTGAATTAAGAAAAAGTATTGAAAAAATGGTTTGAAATTGAAAAACGCGTTAAAAGAAATCTCTTTTCATTATTTCAGTGTTACAAAACCATCGTATTCCATTGTAAATACTAAGCTTGAAAACAATATATGCATAATATAAATATATATGTAATTTCTCCCACTCGTCGACTTTGAGTTGGTTCACTCATTCATCTTTTTTTTGATTCAAGCAATTTTTCAATGTAGTTTACTCTATTTCATTAGACATTTTTCTTTGGCAATTTATTGAAGTTGACTCAAGCTTCAATTTTGCTTACAAATCAAATTATGGAACATACATAGAATAGACATTTTCTATTTACTCATACAATATAAGTAGGAAATAAAAGTATATATCTTAACGGGTGAGGCAGAAGAAATTGCCGGCTTTTGATAGGCTTTTTTCTCTAGTTAGACTCTACTGAAAAATTTTGTTCTGATGCTAAAAGATAGAGCATTTCAAGTAGATTTTATTGGTATGATCGGTTTCGAATAGATATGTACTGTTCTATTGTAGTACAGAAAGTATTGAAATCAACAAAAACGCTATTTGCTCGCCACTTCACTGGAGTAAGGTGTCATCGTTATTTGCTGCATAATATTCTATTTACTATTTAAAGGCACTATGAGAAAACCCCGAAGCGTATTTATTTTTAGCCAGAAAACCACATGGACATACTGATTTCTACTATCTTCAAGCTCGACTACAAAGCTACCCAATTATCGATTTTTTGGTGCACGTACACGGTAGTGAAAACATTTCAACATTGTTATCAAGTTACAACAAAAGTCAATCCTTATCAAATCGAGCATCTTGTAGAGCTTGAAATTCTGAATCTTTGCACACACAAAGAATAATTTTTGTGAGTCTAACTTTTGAGAAAATTCTTTAAGAAAGGTAGGATCCCGTGACCAGTGAACATTTTTTTAATGTTTTGTAGGTTTTCAGGGCGAAGTAACTAAGTTTATGAAACCCAACACACCACGAGATACACCAAAAACTTCTACATGTCTTACTGGAAAACCGAAATATTTAAACTCACTCTAGCTAGGTAAGTATTGATTTTTACATGTATCTGATTTTGTAGTTGAGCAAGTGGTGTTTTTCTGCTATCGAACACTTCTAATGATATAAAAGAATGATATATGCTTATTCTCAAGATTGTACTTCACAGGATACGCTTATTCTAGAAAGAATATATTAGTAAAATCTGCTTGAAATGCTCTATCTTTTAGCATCAGAACCAAATTTTTCAGTAGAGTCTAACTAGAGAAAATAGCCTATCAAAAGCCGGCGATTTCGGCTGCCTCACCCGTTACTTTGTTTATCTCTGATCATTTGTTATTAAGCATATGCAAAAAATCATTCATGGGTTAAATTTTAACAACTTCCTATTCTTGAATCTCATTCGAAAAGTAGTTTGCACATGCGTTATATATGTTCTGTATAAATGTTCGAAAAAATTCAAAAATCTAGGATTACTATGCTAAATTGAAGACGAAATTTGTTCGATCATGGATTCTGATACCTAAGCAATTGCTTGTTTGTAGTTACATGTTTTCACAATGGAAAATAGTTTGTCAATTTGTCTTGATAGTTTTCTCTTTTTTTTCAGCATTAATTAATAATTTCTCGTTACGCTGCAGATCGGAAATTTTTTTTTCATAAACACCCTGTTTTGTGGCTATTTGCTTGTTCTTTCACTAGGAGAAGACTAGAAAAGCCTATGCATCAGTGAACACCAATGTAAAAAGATATTATAGTGGACCTCTCGTCACCTTATACTTTTAGTTTATTTCGAATTCGTTTAGATTTGAAGTTAGTGGCTATAGTCATTCGTTTTCAAGTACAATTTTACTTAAATATCATTTGATGATGACTGTTTTCTGTTTGTTTTTTAGTGTACGTTACTCCAATAATATCTTTTCAGTTAGAGTTAGTTCTAGTACGATTACCAATAAATGCAAAAGAACGGGAGACGTTAACAGCCGAAATCGGCCCTCTGTCCAAACACGACTTTTTCGTTTTCATTATGCTAGTTTTGACGGTACATCGACATTTTAAGCCACATTTAATCATTATATCAAATCTAGACATCATCTGCATTACTTTTTCTATTGCACTAAAATCCATTGTATTTCCTTTGGAGAGCCAATCATTTTAATGAAATATTTCTGTTATCATAGTTCACATTTATCTTAATTTACCTGTCGGATTGTAGCCCTTTTCACGTTCTCTCTGATGGTATGTCGACATATGAGAAAAGCTACTGAATTCTATTTGACACCGCCAAAATATCATACAAAAGATCTAGTAAAGGTGTATACCGATGATGATATTTCTCACGAAAGACTTAGGTAACAATGTCGGCCCACTCATATTTATATATCATTCAATGGAAAATTTTGAGATCTATCAAATGATGGTAAAAAAACATACGAAAAGTGTGCAGAAACACGGTTTAGCTTGTTTGATTGTGAATTTTGTGTTTGACGTTTCTTTGTCGTTGGTTCGATATTCTAATTTGTATTTACCTATATTGTTGTTAGTAGCATAGATGAATAAAAGGAATTATCTTATTATGCAGTATAAGTTTTATTTTCAATTAAAAGATAGTCGTTGAGAACATTACTTTATTACGAGATCCATGTGCTATTGACTGTATAGTGTTTCGCTCTACTAGTTGAGTCATACATCGTAGAAAGAAAAATTTTCATGATGCATTTCATTATATAATAATGTGTAAGTGATTCGGTCATATATATAAACTAATCGAGAATGAAGGCAGATATTTTATCTAAGGTCACTGTCTTAGTGTGTATCACTATTGTAAACGTTTAATACACAAACGGTCATAATGAATGAACGTTTTTGTCCGTGTGGTGCTCGTCTCGACCGCAGTTATTGTGTCCCACCACTGAAGTCACCATACCTCAGAATGCTTACGTCGATCGTACTCTTAAATCACTTTCTAACGATCAAAAGGTGTGGAATGTTTCTCGACATTTATACATCACGTGGAAAAATGAAAATTCAGAATTCTCTTCAATCCTTGATCAGTTCCAAAATGATATGGTAATGATCGATGATGATGCGAATGGTGATTTAGTAATTTGTTTTTGTATGATTGTATTTGTCCCAGGTGAATCATTCCGACAGTAGGATCCTATCGGGTTCCGACAAGGGTCAGACAGTGAATATACCGAATAACCCTTGTGCTCTGATGGCTCAAAATGCTTATTTGGTCGTGAATAAGAAAATGATTTTTTCCGTCGGAACCGACAATAGGTCCGTGTTCAGGAATCCTATCGGATTCTGTCGGGAGTCGGATCCCGTAGGTTACAATAAGATCCGTTGTTGGATTCATTCACCTGGGGTGTTAATATTTTGCTTTCAAGTATATGAATTTATAAACGTTCAGGTTCAAACTGATGATTTGCCTCGTTTAACAACCGTGAAAAATCCAACTTTGATTACAACTACAAACCATCAAGTAGTTAAGTTACAGCTAAATGCGACTTCCTCTTCCCATACGTAAGAAAAAAACTTTAATGAAGAAAGCAGATGTGTAATGTATTTTCGCTAGGAAATGCTGTGTTTGTCGTGAAAATCTTCGTGATCATGCGGTGAAAATTACATCTCAGGATAGAGATTTTATATTTTTTTCACGCAATATTTGGATACCAGAAGGGGCACGATGTTGCTCAGGCCATTTAATTAATCATCTATTATCGAAAGAAGCTGTTGATCAGATTAAACCTTTCTCAATATGATATCAAGAATTAAGCTCGTCAGATGTTCAACTTCTTTTAAGCAAGACTCAGAACTTATTTGAAAATGGCAAGAAAAGATTTAGTTTCGATGATCCAAGAGGTCTTAATGATGATGAATATCGTTTATTAACTAGTCTCTCAAGAGACAACTTTAATGATTTTGTCCGAATCACTTCTCCATCGACTATTCGCCCCTCGTGCAATCGATCGATAAGAACTGCGGCCGGCATTTATTTATGTAAACTTCGTCTTGAATTATAAACAGTGCGGATCAAGCTATTGTGAAGAGTTTCGTACCAGATAATTTAGGGTTTGGACATGTTACTCCTCAAGATGTTATTGGTCGCCATACCACAGCAATAGCTCGAGAACTAATGTGTGGTGGTGACAGTACTGATACAGAAATAATTATTATTGATGGAACGTATCTTTATATTCAGGTGAAATAATTGCTTTCTGTAATGAATTTATTTTATGTTACATTTTAGAAATCTCGAAAGAATGAACTTCAAAGAAAGACTCTTAACTTATATAAGAAAATATCCTTATTAAAGTCAATGATGATTGTAACAACTACAGGCTATATCGTGGCTTGTATCGAACATTTTATGTCTGATTTTAACAACAACGACGCTGCAATAATGAACGATATCTTACTTCTCAATACCGATAACATTTTAAGTTGACTAAAAGAAGTAATATTTTTCTAATTAAAACCTTAATATAATGTTCTTCTTTAGCATGACATACTGGTGGTTGATAGAGGTTTTAGAGACTCTATTGGTGTCATGAAAACTCTTGGGTTGGAGGCTACTATGCCACCGTTTCTCGATGGCAGACGTCAATTTTCAGTCGAAGAAGCTAATGAACCAAGATGCATCACAAAAATATGCTGGGTCGTGGAAGCCGCTAACCGCCGTCTCAAACAATTTAAGTACTTTGCGAATACCATTCAAAACTCGTCCCTAGTGTACTTAAAATCTGATATATCAATTGCTGCGCTCTCATCAATCATTATCAACCACCTATGACAAGATCTAAACTGGAAGATGAAGAGATAGGTGTACAAATAATGCAATTACGCCTACAAAAAATATAATTCAACTCGTAATTGTTTTTAATATTATTTTTTCTGCAACTTGTATCATGTCCTTATTTAGCTCATAGAAGAAAATAATCTAATCAGGCGGTTTTTTTCTATGGTAAATAATTAATCATAGATACAGAAATTATAGATGGTTTTCCTATTATGACACAAGACGATCTAGGAGATCTCACTTTCGGTAACAAATCTTTATTGAATTTCTCTCAACTATCTATTTTTATAGGTGTCCTTCAATTGAAACGAGCACGTTCTTATGCTGAAGAGCACTGCTCAACTACTAATCTAGCCAATGACGTAGGTTACAGTGTGCACCGATGTAAAACTATTCCCAACTTGATCCGCATTCCTACTCAATCCACACATAGTAATCGAGGTACATATCATCCAACAATCCATTTTACTGATCAAGCAATTCTAGGCTGGTGGTGCACGATTTCACGGCTGTCGCAGTCATATATCTTTAGCTATTTGGTTTCTTACCCATCAACAATGGCAAACACAACAGCGTCATATGCCATCGGTTGAATGCAAGAACTTAGCTACAGATTCGATACAAATCTCAGATTTCTATGATTCTTCCGATGATGATGATTCACAACCATACTCGTTAGCATAAATATTTCAACATTCACTCTTTATAAACATACGTAAAACAAAACTGTTTTCAAAAGAATAAACTGGACTCCAAGGGCTCTGACCCAACCCTAGTTTATATTTCAAAATTAGACAAAAGTTTCAACTTCCGTTTTTCCTATAGATACTAGCTGCGCGGAACTCCTAAAATTCAGATCAACACAATACTGTATCCCCTTACTTATATTTCCCTATGAGGTATTGCTTATCGTTTGATAGATCTCAAAAATTTCCATTGAATGATATATAAATATGAGTGAACCGACATTGTTACCAAAGTCTTTCGTGAGAAATATCATCATCGGTATACACCTTTACTAGATCTTTTGTATGATATTTTGGCGGTGTCAAATAGAATTCAGTAGCTTTTCTCATATGTTGACATACCATCAGAGAGAACGCGAAAAGGGCTACAATCCGACAGGTAAATTAAGATAAATGTGAACTATGATAACAGAAATATTTCATTAAAATGATTGGCTCTCCAAAGGAAATACAGTGGATTTTAGTGCAATAGAAAAAGTATTGCAGATGGTGTCTAGATTTGATATAATGATTAAATGTGGCTTAAAATGTCGATGTAGCGTCAAAACTAGCATAATGAAAACGAAAAAGTCGTGTTTGGACATAGGGCTGATTTCGGCTGTTAACGTCTCCGTACTTTGTTGTTATAGACAAGATGTAGTAAATATGCAGGTGTGGATTAGTTATTTAAAATATGAATGTTGGAAAAATGAATCACAACGGCACAATCAAATAAAAAATAATTAAAATAGAATGCATTATAGCAATAAATGATTTTATAAATGGAAAGTATACTGTTTGAAAATGTTTATTTTAATTGTTGGACTTAGATTTGTTTTCTATTCTTATTCCAATTAGTTGATTTCGTAGTAGTTTTCTTTTGTCATGCATAGATTTGTTTTTACAAATAAATTGTAAAGTCCCATATTTTGATTTGAACCAACAGCTAATGCATAGCCTAAGCTGTTAATAGCTCTGTGTTTAGCTACATGATTATAGTTATTATCATTGAAACATACATTTTCAGTAAGTGTTGTCGTTTGTAATTCATTAGATTTTTCACTTTCAGACGAATCTTTTACTGAAGAAACTTGATATCGATAACTAGTTGCAGAAACCAAGTTGTTATCAGTGTATGATGTGAGACTAACGCTAGTCAACTTATTCCCATCGCGATAAACGTTATATGTTGTTACACCGGAAACTGAATTCCAATTCAAAGTTATCGAATTACTAGATATATCCGAAGCTGTTAATCCGTTCGGTGCACTTATAGCTGGTGGTACACCTGTTGTTTTACCAGTTACTGAATTGGATGCCATACTTTCAGAGCCTGCCGATGAAACAGCTTTGACCGTATATGTATATGATGTACCCGAATTTAAATTATTATTTGTAAATGTTGTACCAGTTATTATTCCACCATTAGCTTTAACACCATTTCGGTAAAGATTATAACCAGTTGCACTTGAAACTGCTCTCCATCCAAGAGTAACTTGATTGTCAGTAGTTGAAAGAACCTGAAGTTCTGTCGGTGCATCGATGGGATTAAAACCGCTCGTGATACGATCAATCATTTTTTTCGTAGCTGTAGATTGTTTACCACTTTTAACGCTAAAATCAGTTCCATACCAACCCACCCAATCCCAGCAACCATTCGGGTTTGGAATTGATGCTCCACCTGCTGAGTTGATTGTATTTGTTGCTACCGCTTGTGGATATAAAATTATGAAACTGTTGGTATCAGCCCAACGGTTGTATCCTGTATTTTTAACGTATTTATCAGAAATTTTTTCGTAGCCTTGCAAGCAACCATGATAAGCAATATGTAATTTACAAGTAGCTCCATCAGAACAACTTTTAGGTACATAAACCCACGCCGTAGTACTCATTCCGTTAGTTCTGGCACTGGCAATGAATTCTTCTTGATTAAATTCAATAAATTTTCCTGTTAATGCTCCATTATTTCTTGGTTTCAATGGTCCATAAATATGTTCAAGTATAGATCGTGCTCCATCAAAACCACAATTACTTATGTAAGGACTACTTGTGGATCCACAACCATTATTACCAGCACTATCAAAATCAGTTGGAAATGTATGTGCCGAATTCAGATCTTTTTTAAATACAACATTTTCACTTGGAATAAATTTACCGTCAGTTACATAGTATTTATATAATTGATTCATAACTGAAGGACCCACAGTGCTATCGGCAGTTCCGGAGATCATGTAAACTTTCTGCTTTGCTAGATTTTTTATGTCATCAATTTTGTTTCCACTCCATGATTTTGTATTTGAAATAGATTGAGTAATCGATGGACTACTCGTGTACATGCAACCTGTATAACTCGTTTGCCCTGCACAATTATAAGGGCCACCGGCTATGATTCCAGCACCTTTTATTGAAGCCGAAAATGCTACTTGTATTTGTGTGGCAAAAAATGCACCAGAAGACAAGCCAGAGACAGATGTTTCACTTGGATCAACATTATATGATGATAGTTTCTAGAAAGAACAATATTATTATTATTATTATTAAATATAATAAGAATAATTTATCGTCAATTAATTCATTTCTATTGTAGAAAGACATTCTTTCTATTTTAGCGTTTAGGTCTTGGTGCTCATAGATTTAGTACTTATAACAGATGTTTAGATCAAATGAAGTCTTACCTCAGCTGCGTAACAATAGCTGATCAATAGAAAGAAAAACTTTATGAACATTTGATTGTTTATTGTTGGCAAATTTGTGTATACAAAGTCTGGTCGACAAAGAAACTTGTTTATTGTATAGAATAACAATAGTAATTGTAATTATTGAAAGAATCTAAAATGGGTATATATATATATATAGAATTCAAGATAATTTTAATACACTCTGTCGAACATACAATATGAAAAACGGGGCCTGCATTCACATCACCCTCAGCGTACACTGCTTGATCACAGTATAGGCGTGTAATCTTCCATACAGTACCTAACTATATCAATTGTTTATGATATAAGTATATCTTCCAGTATTACTTAGCCTATTTTTTAGATATTATTCAAAAACTCAGTACTTTCCACAATTTAAACGTCACTAATTTTGTCGTCTGTCGCCTTATGAATAGTCTGCAATTTAATTCATTTAGAATTAAATCTGTATGCATCATAAACAAAAAACAGGACTAGACTTATATTAAATTAAGAACTATGCACTTATATAGAAAAAGTGCAACTTTTTTAATTGGTTGTAAAAGTCGATTCTTTTGGAAAAGAAACATTCTTATATATCTATAAAGCATGATATTTATCAGTTTTTCTCGAGTATATAGATATCGTTTATTGCTTTGTCATTAATAATTGCAAAATAAAGTATGCAATTGAGATTAGATCATGTATCAAACGGCCATTGATTAACGAAAATGCTCGTAAATCTTTACAAAATAGAACATAAGATACTTATTGAAGACTTGAAAAATGATAAAGTACAAATGACAGAAATACAACATTTTGTTTTTGAAATAAGATCGATTCGTGTTTTTAGTCACATCAATGATTAACTATAGAGAGGCTTTGGAGCTGTAATTCCAAATTTTGAGCAGTGTTAAAACTTTAATAGTACTCTCGTGAGAAGATCGAATTTATAGTACTCGAAAATTTCAATTTTTAACACTATATACATGTGCAGAAATCGATCTTCTCTTTACTGGTATCGAACACTGGCAAGTGGGTGCGGTAGTGGGTCAATGTAGGTGTGAGTCCTGTTGCAAGCTCACACACTGCAACACCGCATTTCATAATTTAGTATTTTTTATTATATGCTAATTAAAATAAATTCATGATATAAATATTTCTGGCAGCATTTACTAATGAATGAATGAAATGCCAAGTATTACCTTGATTTGAAACAACAGATGCAAGTTGTCTTAATGTAAAAGCTGTGGGGCGGTGTTTTTTTTATTGAAGTATTTTGTTTACATCTTAGGTGCTTCTGGTCTCTATCTTTTTATGTAAAGGCATTCCTTTTCCATGTCATGCTCATCTGTATATATTGTTTTAAATAGTTTACCTTAGACGCGAGTTTAATTATCATTCCGTGCGGATATATAAAAATAAATAGGACCTTTATCCGTTTTCTATTGAATGTAAGCGAATGAAAGACAAACGAGAAAAAATAGAGAAAATAATTTACTATAAAAACTGAGCGAGTGTCAACTAGCAGACGTCTATTAATGAGAGAAAAAAAACATATACGTCGTATTTGTTTTCTAAGAGTACTTTTATGTAGATTTTTCGTGAATTGTAAGAAATAGTAATGAACAAACATGTTAACCATTATAATAGTCCCATTTGAAGAATAAATAAATAGTTAATGTTAGCAACAATACAGGTTAAACAGAATCAGGGTTGCCAACTGTTAAGGTCCCGAATGGGGTACAGAACGTCTCCAATGGGGTACACTGGGGTACAATTCTTTTCCTAATGGGGTACGCTCGTGGGGTACAAAGTGGTTTTTACAAGACAAAAAATTGACGTCACGAAACGGCTGGTAATAGCATTTTTAGCGAAAGGAAGATCACATTCAACTGCCTATGTGCAAGACATGATCTCGAATGTTTGTTTTCAAACAAAAGAGTTCGCAGTTAAAGCTGTTTTCAACATATTTCTGTTGAAAAGATAAAACAAAAATGTTTAATTAGAAGAAACGCTCTGTATTCACAGTAACTGGCGCACGTCTTTTTTTTCATGACGGTATTGCTATTTGCTTTTGGCAAGTTTGACCATTTCTGGTTGCGACTGTACAAATAAATAATAATCTTCACATTTCAGCTTAGTACTCAACTTCAACGTAACTTTTCATTCAGCCGCAATTGTTTCAGTTGATATCGAGTTTCGACTTNGTGTCCATGAGTGCTTCATATGACTGAATCACCACCGAAGCAGACAAAAATTTGGAAAAGCACGTTTAAACGTTCAAAATGGAACGACCATTGTGAGTCATTAGCGCTCATTAAAAACCCGCAAGAAGGGCATTATGTATTCAAAACTTTCATTTTTAGAACGTGAAGCCCGCGGAAAACTCCAGCTTTTGAGTGCTAAAACGTATTGTTCTTACATTATAGAATAAAAGTGCGCTTTAACGCTAAAAACTGAATTTTCCCGTCTTTTTTACGCTCTGACAGTAGAAATTTTGAACATAAAATGTGTGCTTCTTTCGGTTTTTTAATGAGCGCTAATGTCTCACAACCATGGTTCCATTTTGAGCGTTTAAACGCGTTTTTCCAAATTGTTGTCTCCTTGGGCAGCCGACTAATATGATTAACACTTTTATCTCCACAAGGAAAACGCTAGTTCAAGTCAAAAATGTCACTGATTCATATCGAAAGATGATTGATATATATAGTGTGAAGGGAAAAGTCCAAATGGGGTACAGTTGGCAACCTTGAACAAAATGGTAAATAAACGTCTGGATTCAAATTAACGCTGCGCCTATTTTTATCTCAAAGATGTGTTCAGAAAATATGCATTATATGATGGTGATACATAGGAGTGTCATAATCAAACTCCATAACTAACTACTATTTAATGGTATAGAAGCAATAGATATTGTTCAGTCATATTTAATACTGTGACGCTCTATGATGAAAACGTTTGTGATAAGGATAACCTTGTAGATATTCTATTCAGTAATACTCACACACGCAATCACTATTGAAGACTAGACAAACCGGATAAATCTAAGTTTTTATTCAATAACATCATTCATTTTATATTGAGAAATTTTTCATGTTTGTGTGTTAGTTTTTTTTTGTCAGTAAAAGGTTCTGAAGTCTCTGACAACGAGATGAGAATATACCAAAAATACAAGATTCACGAAGAACACCATGAGAAAGTAACTTGAACTCAAAACCTAAGCGATAACAATCAATCAATTTGTGAACTAATTTTCTAAACTTTTTAGTCAACTAAATACTTGTATAGTTTTTCGAATGTCAATGATTCTGTAAGTATCTCCTCTACCTTAGATTGAGGTTGACCTTAATTTCACTATTTTGTGTTCTCGATTGTCATTTAAATTATTTTAAGGAAATAAAGTATAGTTTACTAAGAAAACATCTATTATTACTTTTTTCAATTGTTAATCTCGTTATTCTGTAGAGATATTCATTTCATTCGCTTATTATGATTTAGTCATATGTTAATGACGTTATGCGTTTCGCGTTCAGTAGAATTTAAGAAGAGATAATAACGAAAATAAAAATTCCAGTATAATCGAAAGCACTGCTTCTCACAAGTCATGCCTATTATATACGTACATATGGACCCTCGGTAATGTGAGAGATATTTTCTACTGCAAAGAGAAAGTTATTTTTCGTTCTCCGTATATGTGATTCATTCGCTTGTCCTTTCTATTCGTTCTATTTATCGGATAATGCAAATGCAAACAAAAATGTCTACTAATACCGCCGGAAAATTCGAACAAATGAATAGGTGAATTCTCATGATTTCATTAAATCTTTCGCATTTTATTTTATATAGCCATACTACGAATAATGATGAATTAATTGCTATTGAATTAGAAATAGTTGAAATCGATGATCAAATAAATCGACTTCGTCATCAACGCTCCTGTTTAATTAAACGAAAGCAGCAGCTAAAAGTAACTATTGAACAATATCAATCGAGAACAACAGGAAATGGCAATGAACATTGGCAACGAACGGGTAGCTCACGGCAAAATAAAATATTTTTCACAAATTATTTTCTTAGATTTTCCTTGGAATTCAAAAATAGATGAAATGCGTACAGAAATATTCAAAATAGATTCATTTCGACCATGGCAACTCGAAACTATTAATGTGACACTGTCAAGTCACGATTGTATTTTGATTATGCCAACAGGTGGTGGTAAATCATTGTGTTATCAATTACCAGCTGTTATTTCCGAAGGTAATAATATTCAAAAATAAAAGTTATCGATTAATCTAAGAAATCTAAATTTTGTTTTAGGAATAACAATAGTTGTTTCACCATTGTTATCTTTAGTTGAGGATCAAATGTATGCTCTTCGAAAATTAAACATCGATGCTCGTTCACTTAACACATCGACACCACGCAATGAGCAAACAGAAATACTGCAGATTCTTGATGGAAGAAACAGTTCAGTGTCAACATTAAAAATTCTTTATTTAACGCCAGGTATGTTATACAGCGTAAAACAAAAGTTACTGAATTGTATAACGCTTTCGTTTTTGAAGAAAAAATCTCAAAGAATAAATCAATTATGGCCAAACTACAAAAACTCTACGAAACAAACAGATTCTCAAGATTAATTATCGATGAAGTTCATTGTGTTTCACAATTTGGACATGATTTTCGACCAGGTTTAGTGTCATATTGATTCCATTTTCTCAGTAGAGTAAAAAGAATATTAATCTTTTCTAGATTATAAATATTTATCAATTTTTAAACGTCAATTTCCAAAGATACCTATTTTGGGTTTAACAGCTACAGCAACATTAAAAGTGATCGATGACATTCGAAACATTCTTAAAATTCCGCATTGTGTTTTGTTTCGAGCGCCATTCAATAGAAAAAATCTCTTCTACGAAGTATATCACAAATCTAGTGTTGGAAAAAATACTTTAAAAGATCTTGTAAATTGTATTCAAAATCAATTTGATAAGCAGTCAGGTATAAATTTAAAGCAACGCTATTTCGACAGACTAATCTTATTTTATTCGATTTTGAAAACCAAAGGTATTGTTTATTGTTTATCACAAAAGGATGTCGAAGATGTATGCTTTGAATTACAACAAAACAGTACGTATCTAGTTTTCGCTCAGAAATCCTCCGATTCGAGATCAGCAAATAAAACTTTTATTACCTAAGAAGAAAAAAATGGTTGCAATCATTTTCTTTTCGTCCTACTATTTATAGAGTATCCACAACTTACGTTAGATGAAAATGGGTAATAGGTAATAATGAAGTAGTACATCGACAATCTTTCAAAGTATGTTAATAAAATCTGAACGATGAAGCAGTTGTTTTTAGAAACCATAAGGAAACTCTTTTATTCTATTTAGTATCCCGAGAAAAATTTTATTTCCGTACTTCAAAATTGCGTTTAAATTTTGTTCTCTAATCAAGTAGTGTTTCGAAACTATCAGAATTTATTAAATTATTTCAATTCAGTATAATAACTATATTCATTTTTGTAGATATCAAAGCTGGTTGCTATCATGCCGGTCTTTCAGCTACAGCTCGAACGCAAATACACGAAAAATGGTTGGAAAGCAAAGTTCATGTTATTTGTGCAACGATTGCATTTGGTTTGTAGAATTCATTCGTTTTTAAATATCATTTTCAATCTATTTTTCTAAAAATGCTTATAGGCATGGGCATAGACAAGCCCGATGTACGTTTTGTTATACATCATTCAATAAGTAAATCAATAGAAAATTTTTATCAAGAAAGTGGCCGTGCTGGTCGCGATGATCAACAATCGCATTGTATACTCTTTTTTCGGTAAAAACAAAATAGAATTTGTTTTTTTCGATATAAGATATTCTTCATAGGATTATTGTTTTTCTTTTCGAAGATTTACTGATGTTTTTCGACTAGCACCTATGGCATTTGCCGATAAATCAGGAAATGGCCTTCAAAATCTATATTCCATGATATCTTATTGTTTAAATGAATCTCAATGTCGTCGAAAGTTAATTTCAAAATATTTCGATGAAGTATGGCAATCGAATGATTGCAATCAAATGTGTGATATATGTAGACGATCGTCAACATCGATAACGCAACGCAATTGTCGTGAAGAAGCGTTGATTCTAATTGCTTGTTTAAATGAAAATAAAAAAGAACGTTTAACAGCAATTAAATTAATTGAAAAATTATCAATTAAAACAATGGTTAAACTTGATTTACAAAGACTTATTTTACAGTTGATTGTGGAGCAATACTTAAAAGAAGATTTTCATTTCACATCGTATGCAACTACTTGTTATCTTAAACCAGGACCAAGAGCTGAATATATTAAAAATGAAAAATGTCAAATTTTACTTGATATTGTTGAAAACGCCAAAAGACCAACATTGACTACAAATAAGAAAAGAGCAAAACAAATAGTCGATAAGAAACCTTCAACAACAACAGTTACAGGTAAATTTAATTCTTTGAGATCAATAGATTTTTTGAAGTAGTCTCGTAGATGTCATCTGTGATTGTTTGTGTTAACACAAATTTAGAATATTGATTCTCATTAATTCTTAAATCACCTTTCAGCGTTTTCAGAATTATTCAAATTTTGAGCTTCGCCGATGTATTAGCGTATTATTTGAAAGTACCTTAACAAATTGATTCGATTCTCTAGCCACAACTGCTTTAATTGACTGATAAAAACATTTCCTTAAGTCCAAAATAATCAAATAGTAAATTTTATTTTCTCTCTGTATTGGGCTGGTACATCTGATCATATAGTGTTATTTTCATCATTTTTGATTAAAAAAAAAGAAATCTCATCACGCTGCCTAGAATTCCTCATACTGATTTCTATCTGTCAACTATAGATTTTTAGTCCGAGAGGCATATTCTAGTCTCAAGTACTTCTTACGCGGAGCCTTGCTTATCAGAGAAAATTTGTGACCGCTGAAAAATTTACAAAAATGGTTTGCAAAATCATACGATTCTTTCTAGAAGACCGGCCAAAGCTACAAATGGTGACGAATACAGAACCAGTCGTAAGACCTATTCGAAGAAAACGACGAATTTTGGAATATGAGGATGATGAAGATGATGATGGCAATGATGCGAAAAATATACCGATCTTAAAAAAAGCGAATACTTCGTCGAATGATAACATGGATGCATTTTAAACGAACCTCTTTGATCATAGATTATTTTTCGTTAATTTATTTTTTGTTAATTTAATATAGTCTCATATTTATTCAAAAACATCAATTGATTAATTCTGTATTGCTTAATATTTGCGCACTAGAGCTGGTGCTGAGCTAACCATAGAAATAACTTTTGCTGATGTTTATTAAAATATTGATTTTAGTTAAATTTGACCGAAGCTATTTTTCTCTGAAGCTAACGAATGAGTTCAGTCTACATTTTGCTGACCACATATTACAAGAATAATAATCACTATCATAAATTCAAATAATTCGACAAATGAAAAATAATCAGTTGGAGATACATACCTAGAAAAATCAATTATACAATTTATGATCTTGAATGTATCATTTTCTTTCTGTTGGAAATGAATAAGTTCTAATTACTTGATCGCAATTTTTTGAAGGTAATTACAAGTTAACCAGGGGTTTATTTCGTTTCTAAAATCGATGCATTGACAAAATACATGTTTATCAGTTATTTGAAATTTTTGTTAAATCAAACGAAGTCATAGTGGCGTGAATTCTCAACTGTGGTAAAGAATAATTATTCTGCGACAAAGGATGACATGTTGGAGTGGTAAGAGTACTTCGTTTTAGATGTTTACGTAGCTTTCATTCGTGACAAACAACGAATAGTTGGAGAAAAAAACAATGAATGAAGTAGTGCAGGGTTCAGAAAAAACAAGTGAAGTATTACTCTGTTCACTTAATTTTATTTATTTCTAAGAATAGTCTAAGTCAATTGTGAATAATAAATTGAATGGTCTTTAATAAATTTTTCTTAGATTTTAGAACGTGCGTAAGAATTGATCATATCTCTTCTGCAAAGTAAAGTTTCGTCATGACGAAATCAAAGTGCATTTACACACACTCAGTATTGCGATGATATTCACTATCTTCATCATGTGTATGAATAGTATGCGTGTAGATTTTTATTCAATTGATCATGAGTCAGAAAAAATCGATATTGAAGCACGATGGGTTTAAGATTTTCAGGTGCGATCGAATCCTACTGTCATAATCTTATTTAAACAACCGTCGTGATTACCTGAGAAACTATTTTTTTCTCGATTTTCATAGTCAGTAACTAGCGCACTCTACACGTTTTCCCGACTAGTAGAACTAGTCAATTTGACGTTTTCGATTTCAAGTTCGCTTCTATTGTGTAATAAGCGATCCTAATTATTTATGAAGACGATCGGTGCGAAGAGATTATTTAGTACGTGTTTCTTTGTGCTCTCAAGTAAACAATGAAGATACTACGTATTTCATTTGAATAGATAATGAGAAAAGTTCGTTTTAGTAGATAAAAATTCAGTAACAAATACTAATAAAACTAGAATTTCTTACTGCAACGAATTTAGCTTACAAAATATATATGTGAGCATGGTATTTTTCATTTAAGCAAGCAAAAAAATTGTATTTTTCGAAGACGTTCTTCTTTTTCGTTTGCGCCCTAAGGGAATTTGTTTTCTTTTTATTTTGTTAATTTATGTTTTAAATGTAAAAGAGAAGCGATGTAAAATGAGCAAACGAGAATTTCATTTTTCTTTCTACTATTTGCTTTGTTCGATTACTAGCAGAAGAAGACACGAGTGTAGCCTCAGTGACAAACAATGTGTTTATGAAAGTGTAGCAAATAAATGGCATATATTGTTCGTTAAGTGAGTACCTCTACATTTCCAATGAATGGTAAGACAGTAATCAATTCATCAATAAATAATATTTAAATTTTCCTAGCTAACGAAACCAAAAAAACGCCTATAACCAGAGGAAAATATCAATTAGACAAAATTGTATGCAATCTATTAAAAAATTGTTTATTGACTTTTTGTTTTGCTTTGCTTTTAAATAATCAATTGAAGAAAAAAGCTAAACGATCATCGAACACTGCCGATAGAGCAACAAGTCCGCTCCCTTCAGTGCACGTTGAGGTTAAATATAAATGTCTGAATAATAGATATAAAAGAAAAAGTATATGAATATTTTAGGAGTTTTTTAAAGCAACTGAAGATGGTTCTATCGAACGACTACAACGACTGTTTGATGAGCAAAAAGATGCCGATCCTAATATGACACACGTAAGAAGAGAATTGTAAAAACATTTCTTTCGAATGCATCATATGAGCAAAAATGCACTTCGATGATTGCTATAATTCTTATCAAAAGAAATTTTCATTCATTTTATCGCTAAATAAAATTATATTTATTAAAATTTAGTTTATGGAATCACTTCTTATGGCAGCCATCAGAAGAGAACGCCTTGAAGTTGCTGAATATCTTATCGATCAATTAACAATTAATGTTAAATATGCAACTAATCTTCATGAATTTCGTGTTCGCAAGGCAAATCCTATTCGACAACGAACGTTTTCATGTCGAGATTTAGCGTATGAAAAAGGTATGATGGAACTTGTGGATCTAATTGATATAACCAACGATGAAGTCAAACCAAGTATTAAACGACATTTACGTAAACGGCTTCAAGCACGTCTCGATAGTATACGAGAAACTTATTTAAAACGTCTAGCAGAACAGAAAAATGTACAATTAATGCTTCCGCCAACTGAAGAAAAAGACACTAGTGGATTATCGATTACCGACAGAAGTGATGATAAAATGACACAACAATCAACGCCAATATTACCTATGCTTGAACGTCCACAAAGATCACGCATTATAGACACAGTTCAAAGTATTGAAGAAACAATCGACAGATCAATTGATGAAACAGGAAAAAAATCATTTCACTTTTCTAACTATAGTCTTCGTTTTCGTCTTGTCGAAACACAAGATAAAGATAAAAAACTCAAAGAGCAATCTAAGATAAGCACCACAATACCGTCGCTTCCTATAATTAAATTATCGTCATCTAATTCGCCACTACCACTAACAACAACAAATAGTACGCGTCGTTCGATAAGTGAAGCTAGTGCACGTCTTTCAATGCGTGATAGATCGACATCAGGATGTGATTCCGTTCGACAAACAACTATACCTGAAACGTTGTGT
This sequence comes from Rotaria magnacalcarata, assembly GCA_900239745.1. Lineage (NCBI taxonomy): Eukaryota > Metazoa > Rotifera > Eurotatoria > Philodinida > Philodinidae > Rotaria > Rotaria magnacalcarata. The sequence continues at coordinate 28,619 of OENM01000583.1, forward strand.
ATTGACAATAAATCCTCAACAACAGCAACAACTATTGCGAGCAAACATTTTCGATCCAAATATGCCAATCGAAAATATATAAAGCCTACTTATATTCCTCAACAACAAGATACTTTTTATAGTCAAACACAACGTTTTCTACCTGTAACTTTGAAAGCAACTGCTGTTGGTTTACCGTCCGATGCTCGAATTATTAGAGATTAATGTTTAGCTTGTTATTCATTAAATCTGTAGAGATTCAAAAGAACTATGATTATGATAATTATGAGTTCATATGAGGAAAAGAATATAACTTCATGAGTTTTATATGGATCTTTTTTATAATTTGTTTTATTGAATATTTTATAAATTAATACTTCAGCAAGGGACCATAGTTTTATCTGTGAAAATAAATCTCTACGAGCTGTAACAATAGCAGCATTATCACATGACCTGAAACTCGTTATAGCTACTGTTGCTTAGGGTAGAAAGTTTTGTTTTTATTCTATCTATTTTGTGACCAACTTGTTCCCCATCTCATTTTTTTAAATACGACAATATTGTAGTTTCTTGTTTATTATGAGTTTAACAAAAAAAAAGAGTTTCTACCTCGTCGAAACTCTCTCTCTCTCTCCCTTACATCAAGACCAAGTCACGTACAAAAAGAATTTAATAAATGAGACTTAAAACGATCGTATCATAATTTTGCTTTTTTACATTCTTGTGTATGTAGTACAATATTTCTTTGGCGAGGTGGTCGACTACTAAAAACGGTGGTACATATTGAGAAGCTGGTATGCTTTATTCGTTTTCATTTATTGATTCAAGTTTTACAACTTTGTAGGAACTTTACATCTAGTTAATTGAAATTATTAATAAAACAAAAATTGAAAGAGAAAACTATCAGAAATAAGAGTACCGACGTCTTTTAGGTTTATTTTAATAGTTAAAGCTTCAAATATTTTTCGCTCTAATAGGGTTAATGATTGGTATGTAAAAAAAAACAGTTCTTAGATCTAAAAATGAGTAGCTGCCTAATTCGACTTCAAATATAAATGAAATTTTCCAAAATCCTATTGTGCACGGGCAAAGGAAAAAGATAAATTTTATTCAAAATATAAATTTTATAATTCAAATTTAGACATCATATATGTTCAATCGCACCCTAACCAAACCTTTCGCAGCACCCACAGGTGCGAGATGTAACCATACTCTGTTCGAGCAAGAATAGTCGTACTTATCGCAGTCATTCAGTAAGCTATCTCCAATGTGTAAGCTACGACCATGTATCAGTTTCCAACAATTCAAATCAAAATGCTACTGACCTGCCTCAGTTTACTAATAGCATTCCTGAGATTCCTAATAGCATTCCTATGATTGCTAGTCGGATTCCTGAGATTGCTAGTAGCATTTCTGAGACTGCTAGTAGCATTTGTGGAAGCCGTAATACTATAATTGTGATTGCTACACGCATTGCTCAGATCGCCAGAAGCAGTCGTTAGCCTGCTAGCTGTATGCTCTAGTTTTGTGAGAAAATAGCTTTGGAACATTCAGAAAAAACGGAGGCGCAGTTTCAGCAGCCACACTATTGCACCTAGGACCTCAGATATGCACTCTGGAACCTGAATTCAGTTTCTAGCAAATTCTGTCATAGTTTCAATACTTTAAGACAGGAGATAGATAGTTGCGGAATAATTTATGTTGCTTAGAGATGATATCTATGTTTGAATTATAAAATTTATAAATAGAATAAAATTTTATCTTTTGCGCTTTTGCCTCACTTATATGATAGCAAAAGTTTTGAATTATAAAATTTATAAATAGGATAAAATTTTATCTTTTGGTTTTTGCTGTAACTATATGAGTGCCCGATTTCTTTTATTGTCGAACTGATATTGTGTAGTTGAAGCTTCATTTATATTCGAATTCGAATTTAAGCATCTCATGTATCAAATACAGTGGCGGCGGAGTCATTGAGACCCATGAGGCTTGAGTCTCACGTAGATTCCGCAAGATGAGGCTCAACTCACTTGTTTTTGTACTGAATATTGCTACTTTTTATTCTTGCATCAAAGAAGCAACAAAGAAAAGTAGTTTTTGGTATTTTCAAATCTTTTTTTTTTGTACTGACCATTTTTATTTTTTCTGAAGTTTAATAAAAAGAAGGCCTATTTTCTGATTGATGCTTACATAAAATTCTACGATAGAAAAAAAATATGAGCCTCATCTAGCTTAATGACGCTCCACCGCCCCTGATCAAATAATAATTTTCTTGTGTAAGAAGAATACATAACCTTTATACGATTTGAATAACGGTGCTGTTTCGTTTTATAGTATACTTTTTCTACTTTTGTAAGCATATACGATAGTTTTATTGAATCATATATTTGAAGTGATATAAAACAAAATGAGAAGTTACTCGAACATCTGATAGAAGAAGAGAGTAAGTGACGTACTGCAATATACTAGAGGACGCTTTTTTTAGCTTTCTGACAAACATTTTAAAACATCACATAATGTAATATTTGTTAAATAATAAATACAGTCTATTGAAGTAATTAAGTAATATTGACTGTTGAGATTATTATAATCAAAGCAAATGGTAAATAATTTTTCAACTAGGTGATGTTATTGAAATAAAAATATATGCCTTAGAATATAATTTACATGTGCCTGTTCATCTTCATCAAAATGAGTGCGTATAATTGTTCAAGGAAATCGTTTTCTACGGATTTTCATTGTTTAATAGACTAGAAATGAATCAATAAATGTACAACAAGTAATACGTAGTCGATTGCTCAATGATATAGAGATTCATATAGAATTATCAAATGAAAGTTGAAATAAATCAACTTTTGAGGTATCCACAGTAAAATTTTTCTTCTCAAATACAAACATCAAGTATCTCATTACAAAACAAATTGACTTTAACCAATACAGCATTATTACCACATATTTTGAGTCATCCATTGTATTTGCTTAGCTAGCCTGTTATTTCATGTACATTTATATCTATAGCGAATTAGATATTAATCTCTAGTCATGTGCATTAAGTTTCAATGCATTACTCGCAGACAATTTTTCACTAATACGCAGACAAAAATGAATTCTTTAAAAATATCAAATTTTGTTGTTTTAGTGTCATTAGTCAGTAGATAATTATCTAATATTTAGTTCAATTTAAGTCACTTCGATACGATCTTGACAATGAAATTTTTGTTCATTACCAAATAGGAAAATCAGTAATCAAAGTAGACTACTAAAAATTTGATCATTTCTCTTTATAATATAGAAAGCAGCGAAAATTTTACAATAAAAGTAAACATTCATTTAAATATAAATTAGTTCACTGTTAGTAAAATAAAATACATTTATTTGGCTGTTGTAAGACTTACTTATCATCAAAGCACTGGATATTATTCTTTAAAACAGCAAATTTAGAAGATGACAAGGCTAACGCTACCATAAGATCTTTTTCATTATTCAAATTCATCAACCTTTTATTTAATATATGTCGTGCATATATTCAAATTTTCATTGTTTTGTTACATAACATGATTTCAAGCAAACATCCGAAAGAGAATCAATCTTGGAGTGAAAATAGAATAGTCGTGTCTTTAAATTCTCCTGTGCAGGGTGCAAAATAAACTGTGCAAACAATACATCTTTCAAATCATACTCCTTTTTTATGTCTATTTATGTACATAACGGAAGCCTTCAAGAGTCTATGATGTCATAAGTTTTTTTTTCTCATTAGAATCGAAAAGTAATGGTGTCCTATATATTGACCGATTGAATGGATGAAAAAAACAGTTCATTGAAAGTTTATCAAATACTAATACAATTTAAGAATTCATTTCACGACTATAAAAACAAAACTATAGCTATTTATTAACGCCTGTTGTTCATTGTCTCAGTTAGACAGAATTCATGTTTTTCTTTAAATTAACGAAAGTAGCTCATTTGAAGTATTCAAAAAATCTGAACATTTATGAGATGGCTTCAGCTCACTAATTAATTTAATTAGAAAATTTCTACAATAAAGAACAGCCAGAAAATGGTAGAATTTCGACCCATAGTAGACAAAAGCCAATTGAAACCAGAGAGAAACTTTTGTTGACTTGAACACCTACGTATGTGGATAGTTTGTCAGATTGAACTTTAAAGTATGGTCTCCGAATCTTGTTATGTTATATACGGACATAATAAATTCAAAGTGAAATTGGAAAAATAATATTTATTTTAATATTTGAACTATATTGTTAAAAAAAAAGTTCCTTTATACGCTCTGAATTCCATTCTATGATCTATGAAAATAAGAATAATCCTACACTTCTTTTATAATGGGATTTTTGTTTCCATTTTTTAATGATATTACCATTGAACGAACAGTATTCTTTTAACCTTTATTGTACTAATATGAATTCAAGATCATAATCTTCTTTAAAATGAACATAGCAAATAGAAATATATAATTCATGTTGAATACGAGAAGATTTTCGCACGTCAAAGAAAATTTTCAATCATTAAATTTTCATAAGAAATCGCTCGAAAAAGAAACTTTGTTTACTTTACAGTGATAACATCGCAGAAGCGTATTTGTATGATTTTGAATCGAAGCAAGATATTCTTAAATTTTAAGCTCTTGCTTTTGCTGTCGCTAGGACAACAAAATATTAACTAAAGAACATAGCGTACCATGGTGAATTCTATTAAATGAAAATATGATTCAAGCGTGAGAGAAAAAAGTTTAAGAATAGAGAGTAATGAAAAGCATCACACGAAAATGACTGATTTGTTTTTACTGAAACCGTTAAAATCATTGTTAAAGAACGAAAAGTCTCCCCGTCCCCCCGCTTTGTTGATATGTTAGCGCTTTTCTTTTTTTGTAATATTCATTCGAGACCGTATCTATGACAGTATCCTGTGTTTGGATGAATTCTCTTATATTATTTGTAAAACGGACCGCTGTCTGTGTAGCTTACGTTTACTTACTTTTTCTTCCTCTCTTACCACTGTTTTTTTTTTGATTTATAGATTCTAAAAAGAAGAGAACGAGAACAGAAAAATACAGGAACCATATATAAGAAAGCCGATCAACAGCAAACAGTTACATTCGATTATTTTAGTGTCGCCCGGAATTACATAGCAACTGTATAAAAACTTGTCAATTTAAAACAAAATCTACAATGTCTCAACCATGGAAAGGTGATGTGTTATCTATTTCGATAAGTGAACGATATTCTATTTCAATGTTTCTCTCTTTTTTCAGCCGGTTTATTTGGTTGCTTTGAGGATATACCAATATGTTTACTTGGTTGGTGTTGTGGTTGTTATTTATTTGGTCAAAATGCCGAGCAAATCGATGGATCGAACAAATTTGCCATGTGTTGTGGTTACGCATGTTTATCAGGTTGCTATCTCTGTTGTATCCTTCATAAACCTCGACGAGAAGCTCTTCGTAATGCCTTCAATCTCGAAGAAAATCCAAGTGACTTCTTGGCTACTTGCTGTTGTAGTGGTTGTGCCGTTTGTCAAGAAGCAATTGAATTAAAACAACGAGGTTTGCCGCGAATCTTTTGTTTTAAATAATATTTCTTATTTTTATTTCTATTAATATTAGGAATAGTGCCAGGTTCACGCATACCAGTTTCTTCTCAACCTCGTTAAATACTATTTTCACCATTAACAGAAAAAAAACGTGCACTTACGATGCTCATGAATCTTATTTCTCATTCTTTTTTTTTCATTTTAAATATTGATTGAACTGAATAAACAATCGAATGTGAATTGATATTAGATGAACTCTTGCCCCTTTTTTTAGTGAAAAATACAATATGAAAATTTTAATAAATAAATTCAACTGAAGAAAAGAAATCTCTTTATAGAAATATCGGTGCGTTAGTAATAAGGGTAAACTTTGAAGATTGATGTGAACTTGTTCGTTTCGATAAATATTTTTTGTCTTTCGACATAACATTCAATTTCTGATATTAAAAAATCTTTTTGAATCAAACTATTCTCAAAGATCAAAATAGAAAGATTTCTTTTTTTTTATTTCTCTTCATTAAAACAAAAATAAAGCCATAGTAGAGCGAGCAAACAGCAAAACCACTCTTCTTAACAATCTCGGATAGAATTCGTTGTTTGAGGAAAAAAAATAGTCATGGCAACTTCGTCTTTATCATAATTTAGACCACCTCGATAATGTTGACAGTTCATTGTTTTTAGAAAAAACACGTACACGAGTATTAATAATCGTGCTCGGACATTAGTGAAAACAATAAGATTTTCTTAGCGATGTGTTTCGTATAATTCATTCTAAAAATGTTTTCATATCTTCAAATGCTAACTAACAATTCATTAAAATGATAAAATCATTGCGTAAATATATTTTCAATAACAAATAGACGATGTGAAGTATATGATTTAGATGAAGAAAATATTATTCTTTTAGCTAATCTAATGAGACCCTAGTGGACGTTTTGAATTCATTTCGATCTACAACAGCACTTTTTTTGACATTGTCTGTGTCGATGAATGCAGTCTACGTGACTATTTGTTCAAAAGTCGTTATTTTAATTATGCTTTCCATTTTAATATTCATTGAAAAAACACGGGATTGAAATTATTCTCTATAAAATATTTTCTTATTATTTAATTTCCGACGTAATTACTAGTAAAGAAATCGATGAATAAAACAAAATATCAAAAAAGAAAAGAAAAGAGGAGATAGTGTATTTTTCAAGTTCACAAGCGAGTAGCACTAGGATCAGCGATAGTATTTGCATTATTCTTTGGCTGTTCCGATGAGTTTTTAGATTGTTTATCAAATAAGTGAGAGGCTTTTGGTCGAGAAGAATTTTCCTCGGGTTTTGCTGCTGTTGCATATTCACCTGATTTTTTATAGGAACTACTAACATCTGTTGTTGTTGAATATATTGGATGGAGATTAGGATCATTTCGATTTTTTGATGTTGATTTAGGCATTGCTTGAGATGTTAGTTCAATATCATCACTACTTGCTGAATGACGCCATGGACGGATACGTTCAGCAGCTGTTGATGATTTATCTGACGAATAGAAAACAGAACGAAAACATTGTTTTCAAAATCAAATTTATTAAATAATAATTATTATTATCATCATCTTTATTCTTACCACGCAAATTATTAGGAGTTAACACAATATCAGAATCATTTGATCTTGTTCTCGAATTTTGATTAGGTGTTAATTCTGTTTCGGAATAATCGTGAATTGATGGCGTAGCTGTTAACGCTGATGATTGATTAGAATTAGCAGACGGCTTACTAATTGTGTTAATTGCATGCATTTGTTCTCGGGTTAGTCGTATGGGTAAATATCGAGGATCACGATGATGAGATAATTTTTCAAAGCGACTATTGAGTTCATCCTCTACACCAACTAGTTCGTCTTGATTTCGAAGATGCATAGTTGCCTATAAATATTCATTTTTTTTTCTCGATAGAAATATCATTCCTATTCAGTGTTGATACGAAATTTGAATAAAACCGTCAACTTATAAAATCAATCGCGCCTATAGTATAAAGAAATCATTTTTCTATGCATGCTAATAGTGTAAATAGCGTTCGTTACTAATACAATATTCGATTATTCTTCTCGTGATCTCGTCATATTCAAAAGCTAACGATAATATTAACCGATTGAAGAAGCAAAGAACCGATAGAAGTAGATTTTTATGCCCACCCGCCGCCAAAACACTTATACTATGCCTATTTAGTATATGCAAGTGCATCTATGAGTATTAGTAATGTTTGCCCGTTTTTATACATTTCCACCGTCAAGCAGCCTGATGGATTGTTTGAGTATTTAATGGAATAAACACTTGACAAATTTGTTTCTATAGTATTGTTTTTCAGAAGCTGTCACTATTATTATGGCTTTCGTTTTGATTATACTGATATTATCTAACGAATTATGAAATATTATGAAAAATTAAAATATTTCTTGTGATATACTATATGCATAGAACTAAATACTCGAACTTAATCTACGTTTTTTAACTATTTCATGATTATTATCTTACATATTCAAGCATATATTTCTGAGTGTTATATGTATTTAAACAAATATTTATCTTAAATCGCAACGTTTCTTTGTACTATCACCGATAGTATTGACGATTTACGTCGTCATTTCTAAATGCAAGTTCAAAATAGGTATTCAATATAGATAGAAAATAATAATGACATGGAATAGAGGCAATCATTTTTACCTACACGCATCATAGGACAAACAAAATATGTACTAGACACTGAATAGTAGATCGATATTCAGTTGATTAAACCGTTCAACTTTCTTTTTCTACATTCTTTTATAAATAATCTTAAACGCTTTTGGTATATAGATATAGCGTATGATAGAATATCTAGCAAAGAATATCAATAATAAATAGCAATACACTTTACTGCATGGTGACTAGTCAAAAACGTTTACTTAATCGAGCACTCATATAAATTCCCTTACTCTTCGTCTTGCATGAGGAAGATTTGAATCAAGAAAACGATGCATTTTTGCATCATCACGTTGATGGTCAGTTCCCTGGCTTTCAAATAACATTAAATCAGGCACTGTTCGTTGAGGTGAACTACAAATGAAAATGAAATCAACCATTGAAAAATGAAATAAACCATTGAGTAAACTTTGCAGTAGCAATTTCTGAAAAATGTCTTCCTCGTCGTTCTGGCCTAAAAGCATTTTCCGGTGTTGATTGCTGCATAGCTGCTGAAGTTGAATTTGGTATAAGGCCTTTCGATGTATCATGAACTCGCATAGCCGACCGTACGTTAATACTTTTAAATTCTTTTAGTAATTTGATATCCACTGTTTGTTCTGGTGTTTCACGTAATAAAAAGCGTTTAAAATAATTTCGGTCAAGATTTCGACATCTCAAAAAAAAAAATATCATATTAAACACATAACTTTTCGAGTTATATTTTCATATGATTTACTTATCGCGTAGTGAATTATTTCCACCGCTGCCAGAAATTTCCTCCAAACAAGTCATAACATGATCCATCATCTTTAAAAAAGAAAAGTAGACGAAAGAAATCAATCAAGTATATCTAATTTGCATAGTTAATTTACACGATTTGTTAATTTAGCTGACATAGTTGGTTCTTCGACTTGTTTTCGTCTTACATTAAGAAGTTTCACAAGTGGACCAATAGTAATACCCTACGCAGAAAATATGAGATAATCTTTGTAAAAAAAAGTAAACTGTAGTTTTTGTTTTAAATTTTACTTGTAGAAAAACAGTAAAAAACACTACGGCTATTGTTGCTGTAACAAATTCTTTTTTTCGTTCAATCTTTGTTTCGTCAAGAACAAGTGCAAGAGCAAATGCAATAGCGCCACGTAGGCCACCATATGACATAATCAACATATCAATACGTGTCAATTCAAGTAAACGCCAACAATTAGCTATATTAGCAAAGATTATAACGCCTAGAAAACAAAAACGAAATAGAAAATTCAATTTATCATATTTTACATTCATACCAATAACTCGATAGAGAAGACAAAGAAATAATGTCATTAGAACAAAGCCCGTATTCCACGAATGATTATCACTAACTGTTGATAAACCCATAAACATAAATATAATAGTTTCCATGATAGAAGATAACATTTTAATAACATATTCTGTGGTTGCATCGGATTTCTTTGAAATATTAAATGGTATATATTGTTTCATTACCATGCCGCAAAATGTTAGACTAGAAATTTTATAGAAGAATTTTATTTCATAAATATAATATGATCGACTTACGCTAAAATGCCAGATACTGAAAGCATTTCTGATGTAAGATAAGATAAATATGCATAGACAAGAATAATCAATGGCTCCAATACAGGTGTGTGTTCAGTGAATTTCGTTGTAAAACATCCAATAACTCCAAATATAATTCCAAGTAGAACACCACCAAGAGCAACGACAAAAAACGATAGAAAACCCAAAACAATATCCATTACAATTAGATTGTCTTGACCGATTTTAGCAAATGAATCAAACATACGATATAGAACAACTGAAACAGCATCATTGAGTAACGATTCACCAAAGACAACAATATACAACATATCATTAACGTGTATTTCAGTAAACGTTGCTAGTACAGCTACAGGATCAACAGCTGATATAAGTGCCGCAAAAACAAGACAAGGTAGCATTTCAAATTTCGTACCACCGTAGATTGGTGTAAATTGAAAACCCCATAATGTAAGGCCAATACATATTGTATTAAATAAAGTATTGACTATAGCTAATAATAATATTGTACCAAGATTGTCAAAAAATGGACGGTTAGGCATAAAATAGCCAGCTTCAAAAATAATGGGCTATAGGAGAGAATAAAAATTATGATCAAGGAAATAATTTTCTACAACTAAAAACTTTATAAGATAGAGTCAGAATATTGACAAATTGATTCCGTTTTCGATGTTGACTTCAACTATATTATCAATCTCGTTTCGTATCGTATTTTTCCCCTTGAAATAGATTAAATATTAGTGAAAAATTATGTTTTAAGAAAAATCTTCTAGAAAATCTTCTAGAAAGCCCGTTAGTAATGAATACTTTCGAAGTTTTGAGAATTTTCATGTTCTATAACATTTCAATGATGCTTTCGATAGACAATAGAAACTTTGAATGGAACGAATGATCTAGTTGTCTATTCATCAACAAACAACTACTTAGGGTTATCCAAGAGTAGTGTCGGAGGCCCTTTCTTTTTCTTATAAATAGCTATTTAAAAAAATCTTTTTTTACGAATAGATAGAGCGTTTTTCACTCTATCTTTCTATGCTATT
>OENM01000583.1:40058-73656 GCA_900239745.1 Rotaria magnacalcarata
AATAGCATAGAAAGATAGAGTGAAAAACGCTCTATCTATTCGTAAAAAAAGATTTTTTTAAATAGCTATTTATAAGAAAAAGAAAGGGCCTCCGACACTACTTTTGGATAACCCTAAGTAGAATTTCTGTTCTAGAAATGCTATCTGAAATTCGATACTCGATGTTTTGTTCGAACAAGTATGATGATCTATAACAAAAAAGGTGATTGAAACGAAGTATGTATTTTCAAAAAATAATCGGGATCTATTAGAAAATAACCATTTGAATTTCCATAGGAAAAATACGATATGAGTTGAGACTAGTAACAAATTTGAAATCAGTACTGACATCTGAGTCGACGCATCAATTTTGCCAGTTTTTTTCATTTTTATTTCAATCGAAACAGTCTTAGTCATCAATTTTTGTCTATTCCAGATCGCTACAATGGACTTGATAGGTTCATATAACTTCCATTAAAATCCAAGAAAGATACACGAGAAATTTCCGTCGTTAGATAGATCATCTAAATATTGATTCTTGCTCGATTCATACTATCATTTGACTAGAGAATACTCATAACATGCTCTGACGCGACGATGGTTAAAACGAACGTCTGTCGTTCAGTATAAGTATAACTATATGTTAGAATTACTGACAGATGTCTTCTCATTCTATTAATAACTAAATTTCGGATGTTGTTAATATGATTATTCATGACGAAGATTCTAATTTCTTTCTATATTTGTTGAGTTAACTACACCAAGAAAAAACCCGAGACATCATTATGAGAATCATACATTAAAATTAACTGCAACTGATTGATAAAGGTCTCTCTATTATTTTGATACACCCTTGATATTTTCAATTTTTTCTAAGTTTCAAATCTAGTTAAAGGCTTGTACACATATCTATTCTAAAGATTTCAAACTAGACAAATATAAATTCAATCATTTTTGTTGCATCATTCTGCATCTACTAAAAACCCACGTGCTCATAAATACAAGAGAATATTCTCTCCGCGTATGTTATCATTCTGTTGCAGTTATTGACAAATTTACATTTTCAAGTTCTCTTCTCTGAAGTAGATTTTTACTCAATCGTATCTTATCGATATGGATTTATGATTCAACCCGTAGGGTTCTTCTTTTTCTCAAGACATAATTTCGAAAACAAACGGTTATGAGTATACATATAAAAGGAAAAAATATAAAGTTTTTTCTTACTGGTAGAAGAAACAAAAAGAATGTATTACTATCGAGTACATAAGCTTTTTGTTCTGCTAAATGAGTGCCATAAAGTAGGCCGCCAACAATAAGACCAAGAATAATTAGAAGACAACTTTCAGGAAACTTTTCAGTTAAACGATGCGATAAATGAAAACCTACGAGTAATCATAATGACGTTTGCTTGAAAATAAACTATCGATACTTACCAACTTTAGCTAATGAACCAAGTAAAATCCATAACGTAATAGAATAGACATCAGCTACATGATCAAAATTGAATTCAGCAACATGAAAACGTGCTTGTTTAGGCTCGTTATGTTGATATGTTTGTTCTATACAACAATATTTGTGAATAAGTAAACCAAGTATGAATATAAGAATAATGTGTTTATTATTCTGATACATTATTTTAATACAATATTGAACTGAACATGAAGAAAAGTTCTAATATATTGAACAATGACTTTGATTGATTTCAAAATCAAGCCTAAAAATCAGAATAAAGAAATACGAGTGTTAAATGGATAATCGTTGCCGTTTGCTAAGAAGAGCTTTCTATGTTACACAATTCGTCATACAGTAAGAACGAAATCTCGAAATGAAAAATATAACAAAAAAGAAACTGTTGGTGATAAAGATCATAAATGACTTTCCTTCTACACAGGTATACACAGAAATGATACCCTTTTCGAACGAGACACGATATAATGATAATGGCAATAGTAGATTTTTATTTTGCCCTTTTCTTTTCTTCATCAACAGAATCATAAAATCAAATAGATATGGATACAAATCAGTAGCATGTATTTTCTTCTTACTTTTCAGAAACACAACATGTGCATAGATTAGTTCAATACCAGAATCCTATTCTAAGCAAACAATTGATATTCAAACCGTACCATTTACATGTTACTGTCGTTATTTCTCGAAAGACTTAACTTGTACACGAACAAGTACAAAGCAAAAATCGATTTGATCCTTTTCTCTTTTTGTTTGTGCAACAAAAATTTGAGCACGTGTAGCTATATCAATGATAACACTTGGAAAGTAGAAGTACGGAAACAAAATAGATCGTTTAGCGAAGAAGAACCATAAGTTTCAATGGTGTAAGACATTCATTGAGGTGAACAAATTTTCTTTCCGTCTATTAAGAACTATATAATGCCTATTTTCACGTGTAATCTATGCACGCATCGATGCAAACAAAAAAAGGATCTTTATGTTTTTCACCTTTTATTTTATTCTTCTTCTCAACCTTGTAGAGATGTATCGCACAATCAATGTACTTCAAATGTCTAAATAATTATCATATGCCCTTAGATTTAAAATCATAATGGTTTGCACGACAATGTTAGATATTTATTTGTTTTTCACTTTGAAAAAAACTTATTCAATGGAAAAAAATCGATAATATAAATAATAAATGAGAATGTGAATAACAACAACAACAACAACGACGACGATAAAAAAATCTATTCCTCGTCACTTTCACTTTCGGTGGCGAATTCTTCATCTTCTGCTTTATTATTTGTTGCTCCTTCTTCATCGCTAAAATCCCACTGAGGATGATTGTCGATCATTTCTTTTGCCGCTTGAACATCGAACTAAAATGTTATTAAAAGAAAGAAAAAGTAAGGGATTATGAGTCATTTTTTTTCATTTCTCGTAAACTTACTGCAAGATTTTCCATAACATCAACATCGAAATAGGAATCAGATCTTAATATAACTGAATAAACATAATGACCAGGTATTTTTGGTGCAGAAAATTTTATTTCTATTTCTTCTTTATCTTTTAATGTGCATAGATAGACAGGTGCACTAATTAATGAAAAATGTTTCTTATCAGCAACGTATAACCACCAACATTCTTGTTTAATCTAAATATGAAAATGAATATAAATTATCTACTATGTTCATCATTGAACATACTTCAGGATAGAATGGACAAAAAACTCGATGGCTAATTTTAGCTTTTGTTTCCAATGTTTCACGTTTACGTTGTTGTTGTTGAAATCGCTCGAGAAACGTATCTTCGTCATTATCGGAATTTTTCCGTGATTTCTTTACATTTGTCGTAGGAACTTCTTCTTCATTATTTTCATTTTCACTATTATTCGTTTCGTCTTTGGATGGTTCATGACGTTGACGTAAAGTTGACGGAGAGTCTAAAGACAAAAATGCAATGAATTCATTGAGTCTTCTTTCAACTTACCATCAGAATGTTTCGATGAATCATCATCTAAATAAGTGAAATAAAAACAAATTAATCTAAAAATTGGACTACTCTTCTATTATCTAAGAAAGAACTCTGTCAAGGCGGAGTTTAAAATCTATGGACATATGAATTTTGCCATTACAAGGATAACTTAGAAATAAAAATTTTAATAGTAAAAACAGGCGATTGAATACGTACCACTTGAATCTTTTTCTATTGATTTTGATTGATTTTTATTGCCAGTAGTAGTAGTCGTAGTCGTCGTTACTTGTTTATTCGATGGATTATTACTCGTTTTTGTTGCTGGTGCGTGTCCTTTCTTTTTTGTCTTTTTCTTTTTATCTGATTTATTGTTCCAACCTTTTGTTGTGTTCGATGCGGTTGCAGCTGCTTTAGAAGTTTCATTAGTCTAAGCGAAGAAAAATAATCGTTTTGATTGTATATATAAAAGATTTTCTTTTGTGCAACCTTCTCTCGATTTTCTTTATCGTCTGCTTGCTCCTCATTTGCTTCATAATCAATGGTATTCATCGCAGCCAATGTATTTGATCCAAGCTCTTTGTTAAATACGGTTGACATATTTTCACGTTGCAAGTGTATTGTTAATGTAACAACGGCACCTGTTGTTATTATATGTTCATCTTCATCATCAAATACTAAATGAAAAAAAGTTGGATAATAGTTAAATATGTTTATGAATTTTTTTTCCAGCTAAGATTAAACTACCTCCACATGATACAGTCATTGTTATATGTGGATAAATCGAAAGAACATTCATGATATCATCATACTGTTCGTCTGTAATACTACGTAACATGGAACGACGTTCTTCATCGTTCATGGCTGCGAATTGTCGTATTGATTTAATGGTTCGCTAAAATAAAAACAGAAGAGCTAATTTTTCAACAACAAAATATGAATATGAGAGCGATTGTCAACGTTTTCGCTTTATAGAATGAGTAAGTAATAGGAGGGAGTGAGCCCTGATTTATGGGAATAGTTGTTACGCAGTATGCTATACAATATGAAGATGGGTCAGTTAAGATTTCAATAGTTTGACACTGAGTGTTATCGAACATGTGATAGCGAAGTTGGAACAGAGTGTTTTTATGGATTTCGATCGAACAACTTAACGATTGAACTATGGCACTCATGTGATAAGCATCAACTTGAAGTGGGCGAGCTAACCAGTCCATCTTCAGTGGTGCGTCCGCATCGTAGATAGAGCGTTGCTGATTTTTACGCAGTGATAAAAAGAAGTGCAGAATGGTTAAATAAAAATTTAGTAAAAGGCAGAAATGATCATTTATTAGTAGTTTAGAACAATTTATAGATCGCATTGGATTAGTGAAGAATTATTTCAGGACTTAATACAAACAATTAGAAGATGAGTTGATAGATTTCAAACAATTATAGTCGAAAGCTTACCATCGATAAATAAAGTGAATAGATATGAAGTAATCGTACAATCAAAAGCATGACTCTAATTGAAAATTCGATTTCAAATATTGCGATGTGTCTATATAAGTTTTGTATAAATCATATTCATATATATATATATAGTACTCAAACAATAATAGAGCATGATGAAATATACTTTCTATTCTAGATTTTATCTTCGAAAGTTAAAGTTACGTTTATTCAGAAGAGAAACAGAAGTACGTTAATTCTCGACATGCTGAAACTTATGATCGATTCGACAAAATTCTACATAGATTCGTATAGAATGAGAGAGATTAAATTTCATACCTTTTTTGTTTCAAAAAATCTTAGCTGACTCTCAGTTATGTGTGGTAATTGAAGTAAAGGACTTTTCAAATTTCCCAATGCCTGTACGATCATTGGCGACAGTTTCATTGTATTTTCAATTGTATCAAGACGTGGTGGATTTTTCACTAAAAAAAAAGAAAAACAGAATTTTTTTTTTCTTCGTTAAAATCGAAACTTCTTACATCTTCCAGCATGGCCCAAAGCAACAAGTTGAGCTTCAATATTAATCATTTCATTGATTAAATACGGAGATTTTTTCACAATATATCGCTTATCTAAGAGGAACATTACAATGAGAATAAACTTCTGAAAAGAAACTTTTTCTTTACCTTTATCAAGATCATCACTTAACGTCGTAAGTCGTGTAAGATGAGCATGAAGAAGTGTACGTGATTTTAAGCAATAAGGTAATTGAAATGGTCTTTCTTTTGTTTTTTCTTGAACATCGGGTAATTCTCGAAATAGCTAAATGTGAAATCAATTCTATATACACACCAATCATTTCTATTTGATACGACAAACCTTTGGTAATTCAACATTATCACTTAATCGATCGACAATAAGAGGATTACGGTTTCGATCGAATTCTCTTGATGCACTAAGAATCATTATTGCACCTAGAAAAGGATTAGCGTAATGAGAGGAAAAAGAATTTTACACTGGCAAGTAGGTATACTCAGAGTTTCTTGTACATCAAAGAAATATCAGAGGATTGACAGATATAGAAACTAAATCATCATTGTATACCGTCAGGTAGGTTAGAACATGGGTACATTCAAATCTCATACAACTATTTCCATTCGATTAACTTACGTTTCACAATTATCGACGCTGTTTTGCTTAAAAATATCCAATAAAGTTGAGTTGTATCAATTAAAATTTGATCACCAGAATAACGAGCAGATTTTTGCCACCAAACGCACTTTTAATGAAAATATTTATGCAAAAAAAAACAAAATTAATCTACAGCTTACAATAATAACAGGAAGAACGATCATAAAGATACCAGCATAAACCAAAAGAACGAATATAGAATTTTGATGATCAACTAACCATTTTGGTAGAGCAATACCAAAATGAGTCACTAATGATTTTCATAGAGAAATTTTTATTTTATTTTTTGTTTAAATCATAAAACAAACCTCCTGGCCCATCGGGGTTTCCATATTTTCGCCAATTTTCTTTCGCTTCTTCATCAGTTAACGTTTTATATGCTTTAGCTATTTCTTTCTAAAAAATGAAAATTATTATTTTTCTCGAGAACTTGCTTCTCGGTTATTTCACTTACAAACATTTCTGCATCTCCACCACGATCTGGATGATGTTTTTTACTTAGATCACGATAAGCTCGTTTTATTTCAGGAAGAGTAGCTTCCTAAATAAAAGATAACGATTTTATTTTTCTATGAATATTCAACAACAATAAGCACGTACTCGATCGATACCCAACATTGCAAATGGATCGTACTCTTTATGTTCGGTTTCAATTAATGATACTCGATAAGCAAGGGTTAATAAAATAACCCATGCTAACACTAAACCAATTTTACTACAATAAAGAGAGAAAAAATAGTGTCATATACAGTACAACAAATGTCTAGAACATACGGAAGAAAATAGGTCTAACAATGGAGGTGTTTGTATTGTCCCTCACGAAAATCGCTCATATTGGTATCAAATCAAAGGTCTCGTTGCCAAACTAACAGGGTTAAAATATTAGCGGCCCATGGCTTGTCTAAAGGGAGATATTCGATTTTTCAGTGAATTTTCTCTGCAGGACCCGCTTTCCTAGTAAAGTCATATTCTCGAATTTGCACCCAAAACTTTGTATGCTTGAAAGTCTTAATGAGACTAGCTTACAGATAAAAACTTCTGAATTTTTTTTGGTAAACTAGTCTCATTGAGACCTTCAAGCATACAAAGTTTCAGGTGCAAATTCGAGAATATGACTTTGCTGGGAAAGCGGGTCCTGCAGAGAAAATTCACTGAAAAATCGAATATCTCCCTCTAGGCAAGCCATGGGCCGCTAATATTTTAATCCTGTTAGTTTGGCAACGAGACCTTTGATTTGATACCAATATGAGCGATTTTCGTGAGGGACAGTACAAACACCTCCATTGTAAGTCATCTTTGAGATACTATAATACCTATCTTTCTCATTCGTCTAGTATGTGCAAGGATTTGAAATGTACAAATGAATAGCTTACGTTATTATGGCTCGTCGTCTTCGATTGGGTTCATTTGCATGAAACAATTGATGTTTTTGTCGACATGGAGGAAAATTAGATGTATCTTCAGGATGTGGTGCACTTTCTATACATAATAAAAGAAATGAAATCTTCATTACTCTTGTTGTTTCCTGAAAAATGTACTTCTTTTTTCTGTCTTAGGCCATAACCAATAGGTTGCTGGTATGAGAATTAATGCATAGACAGCGAGAACAAAATAATAAAACTTCCCACCGCTTTCATCGTACTAAAAATTCAATAGAAATCTTTTACAAAAACCAAATCTAGAAAAGGTATGATTTCACTGACTTCAAATTTCATTCCAGCCATAACTATTCAATTTTTATTAGTTAATTCATCTGAAATAAAATAAATAAATAAATTTATTTAAATTAAATAGAATTGAAAAGAATATTATGAGAAGAATAAGATCATCTTCCCACTCTTAGAAATAAAAATTAAAAAAAATGAGAAAAGAAGAAAAAAAAAAGGGAAAGATCATCACATTGAGTATTGGACATGGAATTCAAAGAGAAAAATTAGCACGAAATAAAAATCGATGGGTTCTACTGCATATTGAATTGAAAATTTTGTTTTTTAACGATGTTTTTCAAGCGATTGAAGAACATATTTTGAACTAATTTTTTTGTGATGCTTTTTCAAATATTCTCGACCTCCATTTTTAAGCCATTCTTGTTCAAAATCATTTTCTAGTATTTCAGCACCCTTTTTCACAGTTAAGCCTGTTTCATCTAAACTTAATTCACACATATTCATATCATCGATACCTATTGACACAAGAGAAAAACAGCTTAAACTAATTTTTATAAAAAAGAAAAGGAAATTAACCTGAAACGAGTAAAATGGGCTTTTTATTCGGATGAATTTCCATTTGACGAGCAATCCATTTATCTAGAGAATGTTTTTAAATTTTATTTTAACAGTCAAAAACAAATTATTATATCATTGTTTTTACCATCGAAATGAGCATACCACCAGCCTTTCTTTTTTTGATCGCTGGCATCACTACTTTGTTCATTGGGGCGAAGGAATGGAATACGAAAAAAACGCTGTTCGCTAGCTTTACCACTACCGCCGCCTTTAGAATTAGAAGCTGCTGTCGCTCCTTGCCCACCTTTTTTCGACGCACTGCTTGCTGATGACACAGGCATAGCTAGAATAATAATAATAGTATTGTAAGTGTTTATTTAAAAAAATTATCCATAATCTTTTGTTTCCGATAGCGAAACATCTCATCTCCAATCTCTCTTATACGTATCAATTCTATTTAAATGCGTCAGTAAAGTTTTACTGGCATCTATTTTGCTATAGATTTTAATTTACCATTATTTAAAATAGCCTTTGGTGCTCGATCTTCATCCAACTCATCATCTTTATCATCGGCTGCCGATGAATTCTTTCCTTTTCGATTTTTTAATTTCCATGCATGATAAACCTTCAAGCGTCGATGAAATTCTTCACGACATGCATCAAGCAATTCGAGATCTAAAACATCAATAAATAAAATTACGTTTATTCTTCTTTCTTTTCTCTAGACAACTTACCACACGATGTATTTATCAGATCACGTAGTTGTGCATAATTATGTCCCCGTAAATCATGTTTTTGATTGATATTCAAACGAGTTTTGCGTTGTAAATGTGGTAAATCAACTTCACTACCTGTTTCTGAAGCAATACGTCGTGCTAAGTCATAATCACGACGTTCACGTTCATTCATTTCTGATAGAAAAGCTTCTTCCGCTAGTTCCTGTTCTCGAAGTTCTTTCTGAAAACAAAACCAGTCATCATTTGAATTTGTTATATTTTGAAAATATTTCATTCTTACTCGGCGGTGAGATTCTTCAGCATTTACTTTACCCATCAATTGTTCTTCTTCCTTTTGCCGTTGTGCTATAGCTGAACGCCTTTTAATTAAATAAAAAAACAAGAAATACACGAAAAGAAAAAGAACATCAGAAGCATTATCAGAATCTTACTGTCGAAATTCTTCTTTTTCTTGTTCGAAACGTTTATCTTCATCAAATATTGCATGTTTTTCATTTTCTAATTTACTCTAAAACAAAATCCATCAATATTCTTTACTATTAAACTGAGAACTATTGAGTATTTACCTGAATCCTTTTCAACTCATCTTGTTCATCTTTCATTTTTTGTTCAGCAACTACTTGTTTTAATCGACGAAATTCTCGATCAATAGACGCCACAAGATCATTATATGCATTATCAATTTGTGTTGCAGTCATGTGAGTGTTCTAGATAGAATATAGCATGTAAACAATTTTCGAAAATATTATTTCTTAGAAACAAATCATACGAAATCTACTTGTCAAAACTTTTTGAGAAACTCGCTACTCTTTCGAATGCAAGCGTTTTTTTTGTATAAAACTTACTGCGATTTCATGAATTAATTGATCGATAGACTGTTTCAATTGATGTATTTGTTGATAAACTTGTTCTTTATTAGTTTTCAGTTGACCAGCAACCTTTTCCATTGCTGCTACTTGTTCATGTAATGCTTTAACTTTAACCAAACCTCGAATTCTACGAAGAGAAAAAAAACTTAATAATCATGTTTTTTGTGTACTCAAAAAAAAAGAGTACACTATAGAATCAGTCAGTGTGTGCGTCCGTCCGTCCGTCCATTTATTCGATAGCTCTTCACAATTACATTCGATTGAGCTGAAATTTTGTGCACAGACTTGTCTTATCAATATCTAGGTCGAGTTCGAAGATGAGAAGGATCCGTCAAGAAATGACTGAGTTATCGAAAAAATTGTCATTTTTGATCAGACCATCCCTGAGGGGGAGTACAGGGATTTTTCAAAAAAAAAATTTTTCTCAGAATTATCCACAACATATATGAATTGACTCAGTTTTTCACGCTGATTCCGAATCTGATACTAGTTTTGAACTAAATTGTAGCTTTCTAACGAAACATCGCCTGAAAACGGTTTCAAAATGCACAAAAACTGCATCCAGAAACCAAAGTGCCTAGTTTCTCATGATAATTTTGGTGTTCAGACATTCTAGAATGACTCATATGTCCCATGTACTTTTTGCAGTACACATAACTCTCGAATGAAATCCGAAGTTTCCACATTTTTTTATTTCTTTTTGTAAATACTAAATATAGCATTACCTTGGTGCATAACGTTTATAAACTAAATGCATGCGAGTATGTCGTTGAATGTCAATTAAACATTTACGCCGATAAAGAATCTTATTTTTGACTAAAATCAATCAATACAAATAATTTTTTAGTATACGATAAGGAACTTACGTTTAATGACAGATAAAGCACACCATTGAGCTGTTTTCCAACGTGTCCATATAAGCCATTTTTTAACCTTGGATATGAGCACAGCTAGATTTTGCGGATCTGATTTCATTAGTTCATCGAATTCAGCAAATTTTCCAGGACGAAAAAAAACTTTTGTTAAACCAAATTTAAAATCTGCATCACGAAGATTCAATGCTTTAAATAAAGCTTTACAGAAAAGACGTGGTTCAAGTCGAGCTAATTCAGCTGGTAGATATTTTTTATACATTGAATATAATTCAGAAAATTGTGTACGCGATGGAAAACCTTGTTGCATTAACGCTAATACTGATACCATACCTATTTAGAGAGAAAAAGATCAATCTTATTCAAATGAGTTCTGTTTTTTGGTTGCTTACCACTGCATTGCAGTTGACTTAAAATTTGACCACCTTCAAATAGATTTGGTACCATTTTCAGATTTGGTTTAATACAACGAATGAAACTAATGCCCTATAATTTAACAACAACAAAATGATTTCTAGATAATTATTTTAATATGAGAAAGAAGCAGATCGATGTTGGTATTCTAACGAACTAATGACAGATTCAATAGTCTAAAGAGCTTCCCGATGGATGATAACAGTTCTAACTCGAATTAAAATTATAGAGTGGTACAGTATTATTGAGCTGTGAAAACAGTAAGTAGTCCGAGACAAATAAATGTTGTTGACTTCTCTTGATCGATTCTATGACTAGTGTTACCGATGTTTTGTTGATAGATGCTAGTTAATACAGATCTTTAGTCCTGGCAGAATGAGATGAAGGCAGCTACTGCGTTGAATCGATAAAGATTCGAAATTGAGATTGTTGAAAAAATCTAAAGTGTGGTTATTTCAATGTAGCTATAGGTATGATGAAAAGAAGAATTACACTGACACAAACATTCGCATAAGAGCCTGAAACGCTACGATGATCAAGCCTATAGCCTCGTAAAGTTAGCGGATAAGACTCGAACTCATTCATAATTTTCAGAAGCATAATTTTTAGGTAAGTTCTACCGGTTATCATAGCATGAAAACTTACTGTGCTTCGTAATTTATTCATAAGTTCAGCTAATTGCGAGCGAAACTTCGATCCAACAGAAATAAAATTTAATTTTCCTGCTGATTGTTCAAGTTCGCCTTGGTTTTGAAAAAGACTCTTGATGAAACTATTTTTACATCCTTGAACAAGCATTAGAAGAGACGTATGCAGAGCATCGTTATTTTTTTCAATAAATTGTGCCTGAAATAGGTCAATAAAATAAATAATGAATTTTAATTCATTAGGAAAACACTTACGGTTGAATAGACCACACCGCCTGCAAAATGTTGAATAAGAAAACCTTCATCATCACGTATTTCACGTGAAGCTCGTAATTTTGACTTTCGTGGAATCTAGATTCAAACGAATTATTTGACAACAATTGATTAGACCTGTTTCTTAGCTTTCATACATCAAGTCTCGGATGACCTCTATTACGATTGTGAACTTCACTTGTAAAATGTTCAGGTTTTGGTGTCGGTAATTTACTTTCTTCATCTAGTAAATCAAAGCAGCCAATTGTTTTCGCTTCGATCAACTCTAAAACAAGAAATAATGTTTTTTTTTCAAATAGAAAATAGAATATCTAAATATATTCATGTCATGCAAATAAGACGCTAAATCATGCTGCCCTCACAAAAAGAAAACATTTCAATAGACTTGCTATAATCTCGAATATACGCTTTTAGAGAAAATCTTGCAGCTGATAAACGCTCATCAAGTCAAGACATAGGTCCTACAGAGTCTTTCAAGGGTTTTGTAGTACGATAAACTATCTATTATGTTGGATATTTTATCTTACAATATTATCAATATGAAGTTTTTTGTAATCGATTAGTTAGAATTATGAGCTGCTTTATTTTAAGACTCATTGCAGTACATCTTGTACTGTGACTTTGCATATTCTTCATAGAGTTTCAGCATGATCTTGATGAAATTCAATCCAATCCAATCATCGAGTGATTCATTAGTAGTGCAAAATCGAAACCAGACTCATCGCTCGCATTTATTTTTATCCAGTTATTGAGTGCATACCCTGTACCTGTAAACAACCGATAGGAAATGTAGAATTACCTGTTGAGTCATTAGTCTATTACTTCGAATGAAATGTATCGCTACAATACTACTCTGTAGCGAGTTTCAAATCAAAATTTGAAGACATCCATAGGTCATTAGGGTCTCTAAAATTCAAATAGTCTCGACTTAAAAGCTACCAATTAGTTACGAAACTTCCATCACCAGGATTTTGTTTTTATACAAAAATAAAAATATTTACAAAATTGTAACATTATCACCAAAACAATAAAGCTTGAATTATAGGTGAGATCAGACGGTGTGTTATTTTTTCTTTCTACGTATAATATATCGATATTTTACTACATCTCAAACTATGACAAGTCTATCTTGAGTGTAAAAAATGTTTCTTTAAATCAACATTCTTTTCAAAAAAACACTTTCATGCAGAACATACACTCAAATGTGATAAAAATTCGTGCCTACCAGACTTCTATTTAAATTCAAATAAAAGAAGAAAGAAAAAGAAATATACTAAAATAATACAAGATAAAACATACCGATACAATCTTGATTATCAATGAATTTTATTTTCTTTAAGCCAAGACCTTCTTTTTCGTATAATACTTGCTCTTCTTTAAGAATTCGTTCGTTAAAAAAATGTTGTAATTTCTCATTACAATAGCTAAGCAAAGAGAAAGTATTATTTTTTTTTAAAGTAAATTCTATTGGCGATTAAAAAATCATACTTAATACAAAATTGTTCAAATGAATTTATAGGAAAATATTCAAAACCAGCTATGTCGAGAATGCCAATGTATGAATTCGATGAACTATATGGTATTGATTTATTCACAAAACTAACTATTTGATCAAATAATCGAACATATAATGCTTTAGCTAATGCGTCACGAGCATTTTGTGCTTCATGATCTTTTAATGGAACACTTAAAAACAAAACATAATTTTTCTTTATTTTTAACAAACGAATTGAAATTACTTACGGAATCATATTATCTTTATTATTGCCTCCTGCTCTAGTCATTAAAACGCGTGTGATTAATGCATGACGAAGTTCACGTACATCAAGACCCAACATTTCAGATGTTATGTTCAATGATTGTTCAGTTGAGTGTGTTATTTTACAGCCACCTTTTGTACTTTCCGGATCATCTTCAAAATTAATATTTCCAAGATGAAGAACGGCTGCAACGGTACTATAAATATTTAATTTATCTTGAGTTGATAAACCCATATGATCCATTGATTGATCACATTCAATAAAATCATTGACGTCATCTAATTGCGGATCACGTAATGGTCCTTTTGAAAGGAACTAAACAAAATACGATTGATGGAATTTAAGAGAAACCGAGTGAGCGCCTTCAATCTAAACTGATATATGTAGGACACGAGATCTAGCTTACTATGAACAATAGTACTCAACATTGGTTTAGTATTGGCGAAATTATTTTCGATTTGTTCAGGAGGAACAGATCTTCAACAATAAGACGCTGATTCAAAATACCTCCTTACAAACATCATAGAATATGACTTAACAAATTGAAAGAACAGAAATATAAAAAGTCCATGTGCACCGAAATGATATTACCCTAGAGAATTCGCCTCATCCTATCAATACAGCGAGCGAACCGATCTGTTAGTTACATTTTGCATAATTAAATCTTTTATATTTTTTAGCTTACTTCTTGACTTAGACGATTTTTTGACAATTTGTTTTCCGTTTGGCTATTGCAAAAAAATTGCGTGCAACCTCGTCTAAGATACTATATAAAAAAATACAAACATAATTGCAATAGTTAAATCGGTTCATTTAAAGACAAACATGAAAGCTATCCGGCGGAGAAAGTCGTAGCGCACTTCGAATACTTTCAGGTGCACCAGCGCACAAGCGATAGAAAATATGATAATTTCGTTCGTCTTTTGATTGAACGCATATACGAGATTTTTCAAGTAGATAATGAGATATATATCCACCGACAACACGATACTAAATAAAATAAAGAAACTTCATTGACTTTCAACAACAACAACAAGAAAACGAGTTAATCACTTTTTCATTAAAATGAACTTCAATAAATTTACCAAAACGACTTGAATTATTATTACGAGTTGTCTTTGCTAGAAAATTAAAATTTTCGTAAGAAGTGATAAAACGAAAACTATTTAATTACCATTGCCAAATGCTTCTAATAATGGATTAGCTAGACAAATAGACAAGACGAGAAATAATATTAAACTAAATGAAATTTCTTCTTTGTTTTTACATTTATTTATACGATCTTCAATTTGACCACTATGAGAACCATAAGATTCAGTTAAATATTGTAACACATATTTCGCAGATTCAGTTTTACCTAAACAAAAAGAAAATTGAAGAAAATCAATTACTCAATAGATTTATCTACGAACCAGCTCCTGATTCACCAGAAATAATAATTGATTGACTTTGTCGAGTTGTACGCATGTCACGATAAGATTTATCACCTTAAATACATTATAACGTTTTTTAAGTGTTGTTCTTAGAGATAAGCAAAATGAGAATCGCATGGATTAATACTACGGTAAATATTTCCGAAAGTAAACTAATGTTAGAAAAATGATCGTCAAAAGAAAGAAAAGTGAAGAATTTTTTCTGTAGCAAGTATTGCAAAGAAATCATTATCCGAAGAATTTTTGTGATACTAGAAAAACAAATCTTTTTTTGATTGTGAAATGATGAAGCTTTTAGTAATATCTAATTCAGATTGTGAGAAAATGTCTTTGAGAATAAGAAGAAATCAGCTCCCATGAAAATTCTAATTTGTGAGTTATTCTACATGTGGTTAGTACAGATTGCACACAGAAAAGGTAAAGCTTGATATTGTAATTATGATAAAAAACCGTGCCGTTTAATAAACAGTCGATGTCTCATTGAAAAATTCATCAATAATTGTTTTCCTGATACTGTTTGATTTATCATTAATTGTTTACTGTAGAGAGATAGACATTATCTATTGGCTAGAAAAATTCACACACATATGTATATATATATATATGTATATATATATTATCACTTTTAAACACACGTATTTAATGGTATATCTTATTTGAGTTCGACGGTATCGATTACTTTTAGGTGTTGCATGGATTTCGATCAGTTTATTTTTTGTAAACAGCTTTTTTTACTGTTTTGCATAAAATATTTCTTCCATAAATATTATGCATTGTTCATATTACGAAACTGAGAATTTTTATTTCTCATTAGTATTCTGTATGCACCTGCCGCCTTTATTATGATGTAATATTATGATACTGCTGAACCTTATAGAATTTAGTCTTCTTTTTGTATGAGCTGAGACCCTGATTCAATTCTAAATAGGATTGAGATCAAGAGAGTATCTTCTATCAGATATATGATTTATAAAAATCTAATGTTTTGAATGCAGTGAAAATTCACCATACTTTCTATAATCTTCCACTAAAATATTACATACTCGAGCAGACAGTGTTATATCAACATGACCGTAAAAAGTAACTAACATCCTCTGGCTGAGCGCGAACTATTGGACAAATCTTTTTAATTTTCTTAGCATGAGTTTTGAGAAACATTTCATTCTATTAAAAATTTCACTGTCGTATTCGATCCATAATACCTTTGAAGACCATGTATCTACTTTCGATTTCAATCAGACAACACTTTACAATTGTGAAAGGCATAGTTATATTGAAAATTAAATTTATTAGTTTGTTTTTCCTACTCAAATTAAACCACATATCATAAGTGAACGGTTCGCGAAATACACTTAGTTTTAAAATCGAATGGGTTAATTAGAACAAAGAAAACGTTTTCTGTTAGCTATTAGCAGGATAATCAAAACGACTATTGTTCTACAAAGGTTAAATACTTTGCTGGAAACTTCAGTGTAAATCACATTCTATAATTAGGAAAATAAATTCTCGCCATGCTATTCCGAAGTGATCCTTCGTGATTCATTCTACGTTTGTCGAAAGATAAACATTTCGTGATGTCAATAGTGACTACCTTTCGACATTTTTATTAGCCATCATCTATATTTTACGACACTGTTAGGTGTAAGATATGATTAGCTTTCGGCGAAAGTAGTTAAGTTATGAATATTGTTTTCTTTTCTTCAAATCTTTCAGAAGAATTTTATTGCTCAATTAAGTTAACCGTAAAAATATATCATACCGATAGCAAATACATGGGGCGGCATGACGCCAAGTGATTTGCCATTAAATCGTTTCATATTATCGACACTGTAAACACCACGTAGATCTTTATATGGATTAATGGCGATTAAAATATTAGCTACATAAGTCTATTAAAGAAAGAAAATATAAAATAAATATAAATTTACACAAAAATTTATATTTCATTTACATAAATCATATCTTTTTTATAACGACGGCGAAGATTATTCAATAGCGTAGCTTCATTAAGATACATAAGCGCACCTTCAAAAACAAAATCAATGTTAAAAACTTAAATCAATTAAAGAATCGCATATTTACAATTATCATCCGCATCTTTATCATATTCTTCTGCTTGAAACACTGAATCGTATGGTACAACAAGCTTCTAAGAAATGGAAATAAAATAAACAAAAATTATAAATTGAATTTGTTTTTGCAAACTTTTCCATTGTCGTTGGGTTGAACCGTCACATTATCAGAACCAATATCGCTAATTTTTCCAATTATGAATCCGTGTTCGTTATCGCGGATCCACACTGGTTTGTTACCATTTAGTGTTATCATATTTCGGTGTAAAATAAATAGGTTTGAGTAAACGTCATCATAGACACATACACGAACTACTTCTATTGGCTAAAAACAATGAATCAATCAAAAATGAATCATTAATAGCATAATATTTATTTCGAAAAAAATAATTTTTATTGAAAAAATTAATCATTTTTGAATTATTTTTCTTAAATTAAAATTTTATTGAAATACATTGCTTGTGGCGCTTGTTGTCAGATTGCTGTGATCAATAGTCATATGGAATACATGAGCTGTTTCGTTTTATAGTAATATGATGGAAGAAACTGACAATTCCAATGATCAGGTATCTTTAGTAAATCGTCACACGGTTGTCAGTTCATTAGAAGGAAATGGTAGATAATATTTCTTGCTATGTCTTAGTCGATCTAGTCTTCTTTTTTTGCTGTTTAACAATAGAAACAATCGAATTATCAAATACAAATGATGAAAATGATAATAATTCAGATTCCGGGATAAGCCCTAATGATAGTGAAGTTGAAGCACTAATATATAACGGTAGATTTCATAAGGGAAGAGATGAAATTTTTAAAAATAATGTGCTTTTTGTTGTTTATAGGAACTGTTGTACGCTCTCGGAAAACAAAACTATCATCCGTATTTGATGATGATGATGCTGAAAAATGGTATATTGTCGGCAGTCAAGTTTTTCTTCCATTTATGATTGCTGGTTGTGGGATGGTCGCTGCTGGGCTTGTTCTTGAACGTGTTAAGGTATTGATTATTTGATAGGTTGCGTGCGTATTTATTATCATCGTACATAGTAGATATCAAAACTACTTTATAAATGGAAGATATTCTTTCGTATTGTTTCTTTTTTTTATAAGACTTCATCTATTATTTGAATGTAGTAGCTTTTTTTTAAATAGATTCTAGCAATTGAATTAGTACGAACCTCCTATTCGTCGACAATGAATCACGAGATTTTAGTGATCTTTTACGGTTTGTTTTGCAAGAGTATGACTGTCGTATAAATATGAGAAGTATTTTCGATGTTTTTGAAATGTAACTATTTGATGAATGTAATCGATACTAATAGTTGTAATCTAAACTAAAAGAAATACTCGTATTGTCGACAATGTAGCGGACGTGGATCAACGTGTGGGAGGAATGCACTATTGAAAAAATCTTTTGATCAACTTTAACTAGTCTACTGTTATTCACATTCTACTATGTAGAAATCAACTTTGCTTTCATCATCGAAAATTTAAGACATTAAGTGATTTCTTCTCTATAGAATCTAGAGTATTTCAAAATTCATGAAAAAGAATTTATGTTTTTGTCGATAAATGCTTCAGGATTGATTTAATCGAGCTTTTACTTGAGTAAATATACAAGTGCGCATAGCTATGCTTACCTAAACTAAATATATTTGTTTTAAGAAAAAAGTGTTTCGAATTGTCTCTGATTACGAAAAAAATAACAGTTTGACGAAAACAATTTGAGTCTACAAGCAAGAATTATTCTTATCGATTATTTTCGCATTGAATGATTTAAGAAAAATAGTGAAAGCTGTTAAACGTCCCATCAATGGGAACTGTTTGAATAAGCCGTGAAGCTTTTCATGACATTTCGCTTGTTTCCTTAAGTAAATAATTCAACATTCTTTAAAAAAAGACACAGATAAGAGATGAGGACAAACTACTTGTCATATCAAGAATTTCCTAAAGCTTCTTATCAATGGAATGCGAAGAAGAAAATAATCTAAACTCATTGAAATACTGAACTATTCAACTAAAAACTAGCGTGTTTTCGATATGCTAAAAAAAAGCTGTAGGTAATATAAATTCATCTCGAAAGAATAATTCTTAGATTCTCTGGGCTGAAAAAACATTTATTTATTTATTTTTTCATTTCTAGGAATTGAGTGTATTTAAAGAAATAACTGAAATTTATATACTTGTGCCAGCGCTACTTGGTTTAAAAGGAAACTTGGAAATGACATTAGCATCGCGTTTATCTACACAAGTATGTTTTCGAAAATTGATTTAAAAAAGCCCTTTTGAGGGTTTAATTTGGAACTCACGTGTGTTTCTTCAAAAGAATAATGATTTTAATGTTCAATGGAAAATACTTTTGTTCTTGTCGCATCGATGTTTATCTATCAGATTATGATTAAAAATTGTGTTATTTTCGCTAAAATTTTAAGAAATGTTTCGAGATATAGCCTAAATCTTATGTTTAATACCTTCAGTGTCCTGCCATTGTTGTTCAAAAAAGAACGATGGATTATGAAGGTTTCCACAGCTATTGCGGAACTAAATTGATTTTCGTTCATACTTGTAAAATTCGATTCATATATATCCTTAGTGAAATATGTGACTTTCACAAACGACTTTTGACTAGAAAAAAAAACACGATTCTCATTATTTAGGCTAATATTGGAAATATGGATAAAAAATCTGAACTTAAAAGTATGATTGTTGGAAATATAGTTTTAACACAATTACAAGCTATTATTGTTGGATTTTTGGCTGCTCTTGTCTCACTTGCGATGGGCTGGGTACCACAAGGAAATTTTAATATACGACATGCACTTGTTCTGTGTAGTAGTAGTGTTTCAACAGCATCGATTGCTTCACTAGCATTAGGTTTGTAATAGATACGTTGTTCATTTTGAGAGATTCATGAATTCGCTGCTATATCGAAAAAGAATTTCTAATCACTTGTACTCTGCATGCAATTTTTATTTAACAATGCACATGTGGTGACCAATCGTAGCGTTTAAGTTCCATCCAAATGATATGTCCTATGCATTGTTTTTATTTCTCTTAAGGTGGCATCATGATCGGTGTGATTGTCGGCTCGCATAAATGTAAAATTAATCCAGATAATATTGCTACACCAATTGCAGCATCACTAGGAGATTTAACAACGCTTGCTGTTTTAGCTGGCATTGGCGGTTTTTTATTTAAAATCATTGGTACGACTAGGATAGAGTTTTTGAACGATGCGTTGAAAAACAATTTTTTGTGGATTTAGATAATTATACATGGTTACCTATTGTGATAACAGTTACATTTTTAATTTTAACGCCCGTATGGATTGTAATTTCTTATCGCAATGAATACGTTAAAGATGTACTTATTCATGGATGGTAAGTAAACAGATTTCCAAGAATCTTTGTAACCTACGAATCTGTCAATTTTTACAGGTCACCAGTTATAGCTGCAATGTTTATTTCAAGGTAAATAACTATTGATTCAATATATATTTAATTTATTTCCTTTTCAAATATATAGTGTGGGTGGTCTAATATTGGATTTTGCTGTTCAAACACTTCGCGGTGTTGCCGTATTTCAACCTGTTATGAATGGTAAATATTTTTCTCTTCCCATGAATTTTATTCCTATCGTAAGGAAAGTGAACACATCATACCAATAAAATCAATCGTTTGACGTTTCGCTGAAAATAAGTGGGTTTGATATATGAGTAAAATACAAAGCAGAATTCCATAGAGAAGATAGTAAATAAGTTTGAGCTGTAAGTTGTAGTCATTCGAATTATTTATCATATAGAACTCAAATTTTCATCCTCTTCCAACTGCAATATTAATATCGTATGTCTATTTGTTTATAGGTGTTGGTGGTAATCTAGTAGCTGTTCACGCCAGTCGACTTTCCACTGCTCTCCATCAACATGGTAAACCGGGAGAATTTAAAGATACATCACATCGTTATGCTGCAAAAATCTGTCCAAATCCATATAAAGTTTTTCTTTCCAACCGTATGTTTTTGCATATTTATTTTCTAGGAAAATTTTTAACTAGTCGAACATAATTTCTAGACAATAATGCATCAACAACACGCGTTTTATTATTGATGGCAATACCTGGTCATTTAGTATTTGTTTCTATTATTTGGCGATCAGCAGCTGATAATCATGCATTTTCGTTTATTTTTGTATTCCTTTATCTTCTAGCAGCAGTGATTCAAGTAAGATTTGCTTCCGAGAAAATAAAAATGAAATTTATATCTTATCTTAAATAGGTTGCTATACTTCTCTATATCGCTCAATGGATGGTAGCTTTTGCATGGCGCCATGAACGTGATCCAGATAATGTATGTATTCCATATTTGACAGCGATCGGCGATCTACTCGGTACTGCATTACTTACCTGTGTCTTTCTTTTATTGCCGTAATATTTTATTTTCTATTTGTATATAATATCAAAAATAAATATGAGATTATTTGTTATTGTTATTATTGGCCGAAAATTTATTGTTTTTTCCTATAAATTGTGAAAAATTATTTGTTTCTTTTTGTTCTTTATTACAATATTTATCTGATTTTTTAGTAAGGATGATGGAAATAAATAAATAATTACAAAGTTGGCAGAATATTTTGCATAGTTTGTTTTCTTTTTTGGTCAAAAAACTTGTTGTTCTATTCCTGCATTGAAATAGACAAGCAATTATCTATGTGTTTATGAAAGAGCAAAGAAATCGATAGAACTAAATATTTCTCTATTATTCTTATATATTTTTTTTTCGGATGTTAAGACGCAGTAATTTCCAATTGTTCTTTTTGTATCTGACGCATTGGTTTTAATTCAATCATGGTCACTTGTTTAGAAGTTTGCGAGATGAAAAAAAATATACACAATACAATCGAGTCTTGATTCGGTCAATTTTCAAAGATATTTGATTTAGATTTGACTTTTCCGATGCGAATTATAATCAAAATATATCGGTGGTAGTTTAACTGGCCAGTCAAATGATTTTACACTTCTCTGTTAATCAATATGGGATCCAATTTTTGATCATGGATGAATGATATTATCGATGGCGTCAATAATACGTATTCCAATTAGTGTTACTATTTATAGAAATATGATAATAGAACGTATTTACTAAAAGACGATTGCTTTAAAAGATGCAACAAACATCTAAAAATAACGATGTATATTATTCATTACGAGTTCACCTATTGTGCATTGGAATAGCATTAAATTCGATAATAAAAACGGAATTATTTATTTGTTTTTCATTATTTATCTTCAGAATTTTTTTTTTAGTTTTAGTTTTAGTGTGTTAGAAATTATTTCTTTGAAGTGGATCTTTTAGAATTTGACAGTTATGTATCTCGATTTTGATTTATAGTAACAAATGTAGATATATGATTGATAGCAAATGTTCTATCAAAGTTGTCGTCATATTTCATTGCGAAAAGAAAATGACAGACTAGGAAGAAAGAACAGAGATTTTCTCGAATCGATACGCTTATGTTGAGTATTTCTTTTTGTCGTTTTTTTCTTTCTTTTTGACAATGATTATTATTTTGCTTATGTTTCGTTTAATGGTAAAACTACATTATATTTCTTATCACGATATCTTATCCACTTTGATAACTAGACTGCTTCATATGTATAATATATCTTTGATTATAAATAGTAGCATATAAATATTCCCATTCATATGTCAGACTGCTACCGGCCAGAACAGAACTGACAACAGAATTACGATCAGAAAGATCAAATACATGTATACAAATTACTTCTAAAAAAAAACGGCAGATCTACTAGTATAACAAACGAGACAATCATGTTTAACCTTTGTTTTTCCCTTTTATTAACCACTATTTCAACAGTCGATATTGGTATGAGCAAAATTTATTTCATCAACATTTATGCAAAACAAAAGAAAGTTTATTTTAGTATCATCAGTGTCTTGTTATAAATGTTCTTCCGTCAATGGCAGCGATCCTCTATGCGAAGATTTCTTTCAAGATAGTCTGGGCGATACAGCACCGCTTCTACACAGTCCATGTTTAACTACTTTGCGTGGACGGCACGGCCTTGTTCCGGCAACACATTGCATTAAATTAGTCGCTCATACGGGAGGTATCAATATGAGTAATAATTATTTTGATTAATATAAATATTGATCTTGATAGGACGTAATCCAGTTCAATATGTTTATCGTACATGTAGTAGAGATGAAGGTGATGATAATGGAATAACTCGTATGAGCCATTGTGGTTATATTAAACTCGATTGGATTAGTCAACATCGACGATTTCGCGGGTGTTTAGACATATGCGATAAAGATGCATGTAATCAAGCGAACTATCGTTCGGTTTCGAGGTGGAAAATAATATTTTATCTTAATTTATTATTGCTATTATTGTTTTATATGTAAGATAGCAATGCCGATGTATATTTTCAAATAGTATGCTTTTTCTTTGAATACACATGAAGTGAGATAAATCTGTTTAAATTTTGCTTTTACTATTATTGATAATTCAGATACGATCAAATTCATCTTAGATCATAACGATTCCAAACAGATGAGAAATTCTTGGAATAAGAAAAAAACACATTCTGAATGATGAATGCGATAATAATAAATAGAACTGCGATTCTATCATATGTTTATTTTATTCTAGTCTAAGCATTTGTACGTTGTCGATATTTTTTGTAATTTCTTCAGAAGTATTCAATTTTAATTTACAATTAATATTTGTACCGACCGATTCTTTGCTACTGAGTAACAAACAATTGATATTCATGAAATTATCAGATTTCAATTACAATCTGTGCATAGAATTAGTTCTGAAGAGTGCGATCAGTAAAAACGCATCGCAACGATACTTAGTCATAGGAATAAAAGAACAAAATATAACATTATCAATTATAATCATCGGTCATATAGGAGTTTTACTTATCTGCTATACATGTTAAAGTTTTTATCAAACGTTCGCTAGAAATATAATATTGAAGTACTGAGTTAGAAACGTAAAGGCCGCTTACATTATAAACATCACAGATTATCATAGGCATAGCCATAGAAACGGCATAGAAGTTCTTTGTTTTTACTAATGATTAAGTAAAAGCAAATGACGAAGTTATCTATTTCAAAAAAGATACAATATCGTAGAGTTCTTTTATAATTAGCAACACAAGTTATAATACATTTTCATACTATGGAGATTGTACTAGCAGTTTTTATTGATGTCTGGAACAAGTCATAGCTCGCACCTGAAATATCAACCAGAACAAACGCACACGGTATCACTTGAGTAACACTATAGTGTTATATGTGTATCGTTCCTAATCGAAAGCATACGATGTTCTATAGAACTTTGTTTGTAATTCGAGGAATCGTCAAATATCAAGTGGCTTTCCAAAAATTCAAAGTAGTTTTGTAAAACGAAAAATATACATTTTTTAAAGAAAAGTGAGACATTTTTTTTGTCGAAAGAGATTTAATTATTATCTTATGAATATTTGGAGAAGTTGAAGGTGACAAACAATGTATAATACCTGTCATCTTCAGATGATGTCAGAAAACGCACAAAGGAGACTTTATGTTAATACTTTAGATGAAGAAATATGCGCAGAATTGTTCTTAATCTTTAATTCATTATGTTGTGATATCTAAAGCACGCAACTTTCTTGTGAATTGTCTGGTGACCGATCGAGTTTCGTGGATACAAAAAAAAAGAAAAGAAAGCATTAAATTACCCAAGAGAATTAAAATGCAGTTTTATTAATTTTCAAATTTGAACAACAGAAATTGTTTATCATATATTCTTAGCATAATATGAATAGGTTTTTGCATTTAGGAAATCATAGACGCTCTAATAGAGCAAGTTCTGAATTACAAATAGAATAGTTTTCAAAAAAATTGAAATTTTCTTAATAATTACATAACTGAGAACAATTTTAATTCTTGTGTTTTCGTAAACGACCCGTTTACATTTTCCATTAGGTTTTCTATCACTATTTAATTCACTTGAGTCAGCCTGAGAACAAAACGTCGTCGAAAGGACTCAATCAAATGTAATAGTTCACGACGATATAACGGAGTTCCCAATGTATATATATAAAAACTTGTACAATGATTGACATTACAAAGAAGAACAGCAGTTTTGATATACACTATTAATTGACGATTCGAATTGAATTGATGAGTATGAAGTAACATAAGAATAGAAAATGGTAATGTACAAATAATTGTCGTTGTTACATACAAAAAAAGTATCTTAAGTAATTGATAGTTACGGCCGCAGCGATGTTTACTTGGTAATATAATTTTTAGTTGATATTTTTTTTCTTGTTTTCTACGATAACAATGTAATAATATTAATGTCCAACTGGAAAATATTGACATTAATATAGGTGGCAAAAGGCAATAGAAAATTAAAATAAAATAGCCAAGAGAGTGATAATAAGAAAAATTTAGAGCAAAACATTTCGAACGATTAATATTATATTGAAATGGTACATGACTATAAGCAAGAATTACCATAAGAACTGTAATTATTATTATTCGGTGCGCTCTCGATGGAGTTGCAATTTTGCGTAACGAGCTATATTTCGATGTTCGACATAAACGATCAATACAAACCAAAACAATGTAATAGGGCGACATAGCATATAGAATAAACATCGCATATGTTCGAATTTTACAAACCCATACATATATACCACTTGGATCCCAATGAAATTGATCATTAAACCATTGTGTTAGTACGATTAAATATAATACAAGAATATCATTGATTGATAAAGCTCGTAAATAAACTGTACACGAAGCTGTTTTTATTAATTTTCTACGATGAAATAATATTTGATTTAGCAAAGCACCTATTGTACCGAATATAATTAATACGGGTTGGGTATAGCGACTTAATTGAACATAAATATTATCATTCATAATGGCGATTTTATTTCATTGGCGATCGTATGAATAGATATTTGTGTCTTATTTTATTTTATGCTAACCGGTTTAATGTGACTCTGTGTCATTACATTGCGTATTAGAGATTTTCATGTTAGAAAAGAAAAAACAAAACTGACAAAAGACATACATGAAGACTCTTTGTTAGTAGTAAAAAAAGAAGAAGAGAGAAGAGAATGACTAATGAGGACATTCGAAAAAATGACAGATTATTTGATTATATATATGCATGAATATTTGATTGAGTATTTTTGTTTTTATTATAAATCTACCACAGGATTAGTATCAAATTGAAAATGAGCGAATTAATTTTTAATTTTATCAATATATATAAATGCCAGGGGCGGCGGAGCGTCATTAAGCTAGGTGAGGCTCATAATATTTTTTTTTCTACCGTGGAATTTTATGAAAGCATCAAGCAGAAAATAAGTCTTCTTTTTATTGAATTTCAGTAAAAATAAAAATGGTCAGTATAAAAAAAGAAGATTGGAAATTATCAAAATATACTTTTCTTTGCTCCTGCTTTGATGCAAGAATAAAAATAGCAATAATCAGTACAAAAGCAAGTGAGGCTGAGCCTCATCTTGCGAAATTTAGGTGAGACTCAAACCTCATAGGTCTCAGTGACTCCGCCGCCACTGATAAATGCTATTTTGTTTTCCAAAGCAAATATAAATATTTAAACTACCAAAGAAAAATACAATAGTTTAGTTGCATATGAAATTATTCAAATAGATTAATATTAAAATAAATGTGTTTGCCTATTTGAAGTAAGTCGAGAACAAAAACTCATCCGATAATTGACGTGTGCAATAGTTTTCTTTCATGAGACAATCCAAATACTCTACAACTAGTTCTGTTCAATCAGGTATACCAAATTTGAGTTTTCATTCTAATATAGTTCTTAACTTTCTCGCAAGTAATTGCCAGAATTGCGATGCGTGTTTGTCTGCTCAAAAATAGTATGCGGATGTCATTTGTTTTCTCGTTGATGTAATGAATGCCAACGTTCAAAGAACAAAGAAAAAAGTTTAATATCGAAAAAAAGGATTTCCTATTTTGTTAATCTTCAATTATAATTGTTGCGTGCAGTCTATGTCTTTCCCTGTGACAGATTGTATAAAAATGCAAGGACGGCATACTCTTAATTGTTCATTGAGGTGACGTACGGTCAAATATATTTTAATTTATCTTAAAATCGAAGCCACGCATGCTTTTCACTAAGTACAAAAAATAGTTCATCTCGCGTTGACGATAACTGTCAGACCAGAAATAAATTTCTTTGATCTATCTGAAACAAAATCTGATTGTCTACAAATTAAAATTAATTCTAATCTTTGCAAATACATTTAAAATTTTAAGCACAAATTATTCGTCATGTGTGACATCAATACTAAAGTATATATCAGTTTTAAGCTGAACCAATTTATTTAATTCAATCGTTCGAAAGTAAAATAACGATATGTTTTTAGATTGTTCATAGAGATTCAGCCTTATTTATTTATTGATAGTAGGATTGCTAAGAAAGTAGTGATGGTAGATCCAACGAGAATAGCAAAACGAAAGTTTTTGACAATCCCTTAGTTTGACGAGAAACTAGAGTAGCGACTACAATTGTTTCGCAGAAACAATCTTAAATTTACCTTCCGATCTGTCAAGCTTTATTTTTAACAAATTTTGTTTGAAAAAACTTGATATAATTTCTCAAAAGTTAGAAGAACTCAATTTTAATTTTGAAAAATCTAGTCTTTACTAAATATTCCTTTTTCGGTACGTAATTATTTAAAACAGAAATACGTACATTTGAAGAGATATTATAGGATAAAAAAAATGTCGCAAAAATCCCTCCAAGTACTGACGGGCGTGCCTATATTGTGTGACTTACAGACTGTCTGATAGTGGCAGCCTTTGTAACTGTTTTGAGATTGTTGCCCGATGTCGCTCGTACTCACTTTTAATAGTGTCACGCACAGTATTGCTTTATTTAAAAAAAAATATTGCTACAAATTGAGATGCTAAAAAACTTATTTTCGACTTTTACAACAGATCTTCAACAGTTGCTTTACTATTATTATTGTTGTTGTTGTTGTTGTTATTATTATTCTTATTAATGTCCAAGGCAGATGATTGCAAGTCACATAGCAATTTTGCAGTAGACTTATGTTCTTTATTGTGTCGATGAAGATCACGAAGAAATTTCATAAGTTTTTGACTTTTAACTAAAACCCCTGGGTGATCGTGTTTTTCTTTGACATGATAATATTCAAGTATAGAACCATTTTCACGTGGTATTGAATTATGAAATTCGGGTATTTGATCAATAAGATATTCCACAAAGGTTCGACAATTATTGAATACAACATGATAATTTGGATGATCATTTACATAGCAATTTGCCGATTGAATGAGATTTTCATATGCTTGGGAAGATTTAATGTGACCCAGATATTCAATTCTTAAAATTTTTTTCGGTATTTCATTTAATTCAACAATATTTAATTTCATACTTTTCTTGATACCCTTTTTACTATCACCAACATCGATCTCAATTAAAACTAAAGGATGTTCATTCGTTGATGCTAATAAAAATGTATGACGAGCACGGCCATCACCCCATAAACAGCGCTCAATCGTATGGCCTAAATGACCAATACGATCTTGCATTGGACGCCAACTAAGAAATAGATCCATGAAGAAAATAATATGATGTTTTCGACAGTCACTTAACTCAATGGCATAGCTATTATTTTTCTTGTTTTTCTCTTTCCTTATATAGAATACCGAGTATGACTCAAAGTAAATACAAGTCTTATACAACCGATAAACACAAATCTTCGAGAGACATCACGCCATCATCGTATGCGTCAGCATTCATGATTTGCGTAACTGTACTTCTTTGAACTAGATGTACACTTACGATAATCGTAACTGGTAAAAATGACGGCAATTAATGTTCAAAATGTATTCGTCTAAATATAGAATTTATTTTTTAATGTAGATTAGTTACACAAATTTTCAATAAATCATTATTAAATCTAATTGTTTGATTTACTTTTCATCAATTAAGAAAATCGTTTATATTTTGAAACGAAAGGTTTATTTAAATAATAATATATTTAAATCTGCATCGTCGTTTGAAGAATTGCACACCAATCAGCTGAGTCATTACTACTGCCGATAGGAAGAAAGTTTCAACAAGTCCCACTTGCATCGATGAGTCATGCGTCGGCCTACACTACTAATCGTTCGCTATGTAGTTCTTTAATTCAATATAAGACCAATTGAAATACTATTTTTACAATTTAAGATTTTTCTTGATGTAAAATAAATTTATAGCATAATTCGTACAAAGACTAGACTAATTCTTCACCAATGCTACATTACTATACATAAAAGAAATACTCAGAGATTTAATTACTTTAGGTGGAAAATTCAATTGATGATCATTTTAGAAGTAAATATGACACAGCTAAATAGATAAATATTCTATAGATTTTTTTCAATTATCGAGTTTGCAAATATTGATATTAACATTTTTCTTTGATGACAATTTTTACTGTTCGAAAAATTCCATGACATGGTTCGTTTTTAATGCAGAAAAAATAACAAATCATTGGAATGTTTTCAATATTCATCATATTTATGGACTTCAAGCCTTGATTCCGATCTGTCAAATGCAAATAGAGCGACCAATTAAAACATGAAATCCTTCGTTTATAATACAAGTAGCTTCATCATAGGTTTTATTTAGACCT
Organism: Rotaria magnacalcarata; assembly: GCA_900239745.1. NCBI lineage: Eukaryota > Metazoa > Rotifera > Eurotatoria > Philodinida > Philodinidae > Rotaria > Rotaria magnacalcarata. The sequence continues at coordinate 70,107 of OENM01000583.1, forward strand.
TGAGAACTAATATTCTTTAATTTCTCATTAGTCGAGTTCATCATGCCAACAGCTAAGACATTTTGATGTACGCCTTACGCAAGTTGGAAAAACCGAATGTAACGGCCTTGAAAATGCTGCGCTTTAAACTATATATATATATATATTCATTACTCAAATTAACATGTTGTTTTTTAGTTGTATCGAATCGGTGACTTTCAATTTAGAAATAATGATGGTAATATTTACAAAAACCATAAGTTGCATAATTTGCAAAGTCACAAGAAAAGAATGAAGCTTCTCTTCGTTGATAAACGAAAAGATTCCACTTTTTTTTGGCATTTTCGGTAGTAAAAAACTCTGTTACAATAATTTTTCTTCAGATAAAATGTGCGAAAATCAATTGGTTAAGAAAGAAAAGTCATTTACGTTTTTACCGATGACTGGGTCAATCAATATTATTCCTCTACATATATATATACAATCGATAATGATATTGATGGCCGAATGGCGGTAGTAAATGATAACACCTATGAAACAAGCGAAATATAAAAACATTCAAACGAACATGGATATTAGTCCGTGTCCGTAACATGCGAGACAATTCAAAATGTCTAGTTTTACTTCTCTATTACTCCGTCAGTTAAATTATTTTTTCCTTGATGTTTAATACGCGTGAAATTCAGATTTCGCAGTAGAAATATGAAAAAGAAATAAACAAACGTTATAGATTGTATATATTATTAACTATAAAGTTAGACATTTCAAATTTTTCTACAAGCCAAATCGACTGTACCATTGATTGATATAGAATTTGATTTGACCATCTAGCAAGAAGCTGAAAATCCAAGGAAAAGGATAAGCAACTTTTTTCTGGCGTGCGTGTCTCATGCTGTCTAGTTCAAGCCGCTTATTAACCGAAACGATGAATGGGATCACGATTCCTTCTATATCTTGTTCTCGTTCATCAATGACAAACATCTATGATCCATATGCTGCAACTTTTGAAGGTAAACTAAAAGTGACTCTCTTATAATACTTGAGAATTTATAGAAGGACAAGGTCGAATTAATCAATTGGGTGGCGTATTTATCAATGGACGTCCACTACCAAGTTATCTTCGCATGAGGATTATTGATATGGCTATTCAAGGTATTCGACCTTGTACGATTAGTCGACAGGTATCGATAAAGTTATTTCTCCGTTCTAAAATTTCACGTTTTTCTGTTTTGATCCATTAAGTTACGTGTTTCACATGGCTGTGTATCGAAGATTCTATCACGTTATGCTGAAACAGGTTCAATTGAGTCCGGTTCACCAAACACGGTTTCGAAGTTTAAAATTCTTCCAGCGAATATCGAACAGAAAGTCAATGAATACAAAACTATATACTCAAATAATCCTATTTTTGTTGGGGAAATATGTGAACGGTTAATTCGTGATGGTGTTTGTACACAATCATCATTACCAAGTGTAAATGTATTAACACGAATGCTACGTGGTAATCAGGATGACCAGTCGTCTATCGAAAACAAAAAAAATACAAATAAAACTCGTCGATATCGAACTAGTTTTAATCAAGATCAAGTTCAAAGATTAGAACACACTTTTCAAGAAACATATTATCCTGATGTTCGAGTGAGAAAAAATTTATCAAGCTGCATTGGCGTGAGCGAAGCACGTATTCAAGTATTAAAACGAGTATATTTTATTTTTTTCTTATTGATAATTTTATCGTCTATAAAGATATGGTTTTCAAATCGTCGAGCTCGTTCGCGAAAGATAGCTTCTGCTCATCAACAACCACCCTTGGCAACTAGTACTGGTTCATTAGAAATATCTAGTAGACCTATCGCGCAAAGTACTATAAATATTCCGGGATCGTCGATGCCATTGTCTGGTCTTCATTTCAATCCAAACTATTTATCTAGTAATGCAAATCTATCAAAAGTTACTACTGACCCAACGTTTCAACCATTAAATGAATTCAATAATGTTCTTATGAATGCTAATAATCCTACTGACTTATTTCTTAATCAGCAATCTTCACGTTATCCTCCACATACTAATAGTTCGTCTATTGAAATCTTATTCTATTAATAATCAAATTTATTTTTTTTGTTTTTCAATATTTAGATTATGAATACTTTTATCGATCAACAGCAACATTTCCATACTTATCGTCGAATATATCTGAACCCATATTCTCACCACAAACTTCATCATCATCATCATCATCATCATCATTTTATACACCAAATATGCTTGATGCTCATAGTATTTATTTATAAACTTTGCCAATAAAATATAAAGATTTGATGTCTATATCAAATGTGACATACCTATTTTATCAGTTCTTCGAAGAAGTTTTTTAAAAGTTAAACACATGTTTTTCTCGAAATAAGAATATTATATGGGTAGAAGTAAGCTTATTATAATGCATTTTAACCTTAAAATTTATATATATGACACGTGACCAACTTCCCAGGAGTCATGAACACTTCGGGAATTGGGAACTTAAAAATAAATAAGCGACAACGAGCGATGTGAAGCCAAAACACGTGAAGTATCTCAGGGAATCAAGGAACTCAGGGGATCCAGGGAAGTCAGGGGCTCGGAGGAACTCTCGGACTCCAAGGAACTCAGGGAATCCAAGGAACTCACGATACAGTGTAAGTGTATGTATGAAGGAAGGAAATAGAAGACACCCACACCCACCACCCACACCCTATATATATATAATTATTTTTACTGTTTTCTGCACTATGTTGGCTTGAATTTGTTTATAACATCGATAAACGTGGACACGTTCTCTTTAGATACTTATTATCGTTCTTGTCGTCATATAGAAAATAAAACAGCGAATTTGTTTTCGAGTAGTAGGAACACAAGTAATGATTTAAAAGAGAGAGAACGACAAAAAGAATGTATGTGTTTATTACATTAATCTTTGTTTGGCCTGCATTAGACTACTTAAAATTATTTACAGCACAAAAGTACAAGTCATTCTCTACTGAATAAATAGTAAGCAAACGATTTTTTCCCACTGTTTAATAATATGATGTAAGGTGGGAATATTCCAAAATTAAAGCAAATTTTTTCTTTCTTTCTTTTATACACCATTAGACAGAGCTCGTCGAGTTGAGTAAGAATATATGTCTTTGAATTTTTTTTGAAATGTTTATGTGAAAAAAAATTCGCAATTTTTTCAATTCAGTTGAAAAATCGCATTTTCCTTAAAAATATGGATATCTTTAATGTTTTTTTGAATTTTAAAAATGACACATTCAGATACCTCGTGAAAATCTGCGTCTACTGAACCTATTTTCGATATCACTTTGTGAAAAATTATCTATGGAATTTCTTAAAGAATATCGACCGAAATATCCAAAAAATGACATCTTGTCAACATTTTTGAAAGTCTATCTAGTTTTTTCTAGTAAAAGATATAGCCTTTGTTTTATATGCCATTAGAACCGGGAGATATTGCGCTACAAAAGTATATATTTACTTTTTTGAAATATTGATTTCTTCAAAAAAATCGCCCTTCAATACTAATTCAGGATGGCAA
>OENM01000584.1:0-31652 GCA_900239745.1 Rotaria magnacalcarata
TTTCATCACGTAATAATGTACCATAAGCATAACCAAAATCGTAACCTGAATTACCGTAAACATGAATCAAGTAGATTTGATCATCACCTGAACCAATCTGATAAAGTGTACCATTTTGAACTTTATTTATCAATTTCGGTTCACCTTTATCAATAGGATTCAAGTTTGGATCGCCTTTCGATGTATCATTAGCACAAAACGCTCCAACATTTTTTATTGCATTGACTCTATGGCAAGAACTTGTTTGAGTAAAAAGAAATAATCCAATGAGACAATAATATAAACGACTCTGATCCAACATGCTTTCACTCTTTTACTCGTTAAAAATAATAGATTCGATTGATTGTCGTTTCTGATTTGGTAAGATAGCGGGGAGTTGGTGAGAAACTAAGACAGATGGTCTTCTGTTAGATTTAGAAAAAGAAGAAAATACAGTGGGAGAGACACCTGTATTCACGATGACAAGACATGCTTTGAATAACTACTGTAAACGAATCTGGCACTTATGTAATACTAGTCAATAAAATAGAATATTATTCTTATAAAGTATCAAATGCTAAATATGTATGACGTGGTAGCAATAGAAAACTCTGTCGAATATGATTGAGAAATCAAATGAATACAATGTTTGAATATTAATTAAAAGCGCAAATGCATTTCGTTTCTTTAAAATTGAAAATTATGGAACATTTTTTATTGATTTAAATAAAATGTAAAATTTCAAGCAACATTACTAAGATAAATGTAATTATAAGAACAGCAATTTGATGTTCTTAAAGTATTTCAATACGTTTTTAAGATGAATTGTTTTTCTTTACTTTCTTTCTCTTCATTTGTTGGAATATTTCGAACAATCTTCTTTGTTCATCATTCTTATAATTACATTTATCTTAGTAATGATGTTTAAAATTTTACATTTTCTTTCGTTTCTTTTTAGATATGTTCTCATAAATGATAAGGAGGATTAATCGGATAACAGGTTTGCATAGCTGAAAGAGATTTTGATAGAAAAAAAAATCGTTTTCTTTTTTAAATTAAAATTCTGGAAGAAAACGATATGTAGAAGACGAAGTCGTTTAACGATTAACTTCCTAAATAAAACTAAACACATCCAAATATTGCATGACTTTTTATGCAACTGGCTCGAGTGCCAAATACTTCCGCAATTTTTGTGTAAACAGTCCGCTGACGTCGTAACCATTGCTAGTAGTTTATTTTAGAACACTACTATACTATTGAAATATAAGCATCCAGACTCAATAAACAAGTAAAATACTATGAAAATTAAAAATATTGTCAGCTTAGCATTCACCAATCTAGATAAACCGTCATGAAACTTTCTAGAGACATAATATTTCGCTACTCTGCTGCTATATGTGGTATATTAAGCATTCAAATTGCTGTGTTTCTGTAGAAAAATGGTTTCCTACTGTAAATAAACAGAAACACTCAAGAGTTTGTCATGAATTTGGAACATTATGCTGGCCACTTCTGTATATCTGTTTAACAATTTCTTTGCCATTCCGCAGTGGGCAATATGACTAATCGATAAGGAAATGTTCATACTTAAGCAGAAAGGGATTGTCTGATATAAAGTTTGACACGCTAAACAGAAAAGCAAAAAAATGAATAAATATAGTAGGGGTGCACTAATTTAAATTCTAGACTTGGAATTGGTTACAATCGACGTGACGTTTCTCGGAGAGCCCGTAACGATGAGATGCCGGCTTTGACTCTTTTGCCAAGATACAATGTTTTTGGATGAACAATGACTTTTTATAAAGTTTTGCCGAAGGTTTTCAGGACCCAGATATCTCAATCTGTAATCAATTTCTCAAAATTGTGTAGTTCATTTCTTTATTCACTAAACTGCACCACAAAGACCTCTGATAAAACTTTATAAAAATTCATTGTTTGCCCAAAACTCCGTTACTTGATGAGAAAAACAAGTCTACAATTTCGTCATTGCTAACTTACCGTGTAACTAGCAAAGTAGTTGCCTGTACCACAACAATATCCAATCTCAAACCAATGTCGATTCCGAGAAGTTTCTGACCAATTCCATTTCTACTACAAAGTATGCAATACACAAAAACAATAAAATCCTATTTTCTTATATCATTTCAATTTCTCCTTATAAGGTTAGTAACGGATCAACGATTTCTAATTGAAACTTATACACTTATCTTTAAAACCATCTACCGGGTGTTCCAAAAGTTCCTTTAAACAAAACAATTTAATATCTCCACCGCTCTTTCACCAAATGAGCTCATTTTTTTTGCTGGTGGTGGAGGATACTTTGAAGTTTTTTTTTTCATTGGAAAATTATGAATAGATACTGCTTTGAACTGTCACGTTTGACTTGAATATCTAAATGTATCCATTTTCGATTTCTAAAAAAATGCTTTCGAGGGAGAATCCATGAGATCATTAAAAGCTTTTGAGTGATTAGAAGCTTTTGCGACCATATTTTTCCCATTGCTAGAGGGCCATTGGACAATAATGACTTCCAAAAGGTTCATGCTCTTGTGCAGTTTTGGCTGAGATATGGAACTTTTAGTGACTTATCTCTTCGATGGCCCCAATCTTTCGAAGAAAATCATAGTTAAGAATTCTGACCTGAAACTTTGGCCAAAATGAGGTTTCACTTACGTTAGAGTAGCTTCTGTACAAAATTTCAGAATTTTTGGATATAGTCGTTCCGAGATATGAATTTTTCAAATTTTGCACAATATCGACGAAGCAGCGCCTAAATTTTGAAAAATTCATATCTCGAAAAGGCCATATCCGAAAGTTCCGAAATTTTTTACAGAAGCTAGTCTGAGCGTGACCTCGCTTTGGTCAAAGTTTCAGGCCGAAATTAATGATCTCGGGAAATTTTCTTTGAATGTTCTTTTTGGAAAATCGAAAATCGGTACATTTCGATATTCAAGTCAAAAGCGATAGTTCAAAGCAGTATCTATTCATAGTTTTCCAATGAAAAAAACTCCAAAGTATCCTCCACCACCAGGAAAAAAATGAGCTCATTTGATAAAAGAGCGGTGGAGATATTAATTTTTTTTATTTAAAGGAACTTTTGGAATACCCGGTAAGTTCGCAAGCGCATATCGACTTATATACGCACACAAAAAAAACACATGCATGTGGAAATCTTAATATTTCGTACCATGTATAAATGCTAGTAGAAATAGCTTTATTTTGAAGAGATATATTTATACTTCACAGGAAAGGTTTCATCGATTGTTCCCCTCATTAGAAGAAATCGAAATTGTATAAGGAGTAGGGACCTGCGTGACCATGTTTTTTAGTCACGGTCACGATCACGGCCACGACGATTTTCGAAAATTAGTCACAGTCACGAGCCGAGCATAGCGATGAGAAATATATGAATCCTGCAATAGCGTCCGTAGTTGGTATTAAACTGAGCCTTGCTAAGTAACGACAATTAGTGATGGTTACCACAATTGTGAACTTTTCTAGAATAATATTGGTTTGTGAAAATTCAATGAATTTTATCATTGCTAGGGATGTAATGACTATTTCTCGGTTTTTACTCCTTTTTCTTGACGATACTCTCACTATAAGTAATGCAGTTCAATATTGATAATCATACATGTTTGCAGAACAAACATTTTTCTACAGAATGAGACCTGGGTGAGATCGATCCGACTTGTGGTTCAAGTTTTAGTGCAATTTTACGAAGAGCGCTAAAGCCGTGACCGAGATTTTCGGTCTCGGTTTCGTTTTTAGGGCTTTTGGCAAACCTGTAATAAAACTTGAAGCATAAGTCGCACCAACCTCGCCCACCTATCATTTTGTAGAAAAATGTTCGCTCTATGACATTAATACTTTAAGAACTGTGTCAGCCCTAGGTTTTCACAATTAAGAATTTATTTTAGAAAAAAAACCTAATTTTTAGCCTCGGTACATCCCTAATCATAGCGATCTGTAATGCAAGTCAATAGGTTAAACTGCTATTAATGATAATCTCCTGTCGATCGAGTACGCAATCGATTTGTTTCTTACTTTTATAAGCTATGGTTTTGAAATTAAAAACCAGTACTGAACTCGAACAACTTTTGAAGAAAAATTATACCTAGATCGCATTAAAAAAGCTCCAACAAAACCGATCGCGATTCATCATTTTGTGCAAGATTTAGTCTCGTGTTTGTGAACGATGTAGGTCAAGATTTCGTAATAAAAAGTTTTGAACTTTTAATTTTTTTTCCTTCTTGGATAATTTACTAGTCACGGTCACGGTCACGGGTGACCGTGGCCGTGACCACTTTGCAGGTCTCTAATAAGGAGATATAAATTTTCTTTTCGTTTTATATATGCATTCTAGCAGAAATGAGGGTGCTGGTGGGTGTGAGTGTCAATGACAAGAAGAACTGTGCACACACTCAGCCGCACCGTTTATGCATACAAGGACAAAAAATATTTATATGAGTGTTTATATAATTTCGATTTCTCCTAATGCTGGGAGCAATGATTGAAATCTTTGTTGTGAAATATATACATTTCTCTTTGAAAAGAAGCATGTGTACCACGGAGACAGAAAATCTTATTTAAACATACTTTAACGCGCTTAAAAGTATTGAAGGAAGCTTTTCTCTGACTCGGAAGTGCAAATACTTCTTTTCGAATAGAAATATATATGTTTAAAGAAGAATGCCTTCAGTCATTGTAGTCCTCACTATGAAAAATCGAAATTGTGTAAACATATATGAATCAGTTTGTTTTGTTTTATACATAAGTCAACACAATTTTCGCCGACGACCACTCTCGCCGATGATTATTTTCGCCGATTCCGACTTCACCGAAAAATAGCGAACCAAATATGATCCATGCTTGATATAGAATTTTATCCTAACAAACTAGTCTACAAGTGAATCGACTAATTGACCGCATCTGGTAGGATACCCATCTGACTTGGCAACGCAGTCAGTTTAATATGCAACTTGTTTGAAAACAGAGCATTGAAATTCAAGTTTTGATTTTGTGCTGCAAATCAAGTTGAATTTCTATTCAACAGAAAATCGAGTATTTGTTAAAAATTTTTCAATCGGACTACGCATAATAAAAATTTCAAAATTATATTGCGTATTAATAGTCTACTTTTTACAAAATAAATTTTATTTTAAATTTACTATGTATACCAGCAAACGGCGGTTACAGCTCTGTTAGGTTTTTTCCGCAATTGTTGTTGGTGTAACGACTATAATGCGACTAATTATGGGTGAGGGTGTAGTTTTAAGATACATATGATTTTGGATGTGTGTGCAAGTGCGATTACAGGATGTTCGATGAAAGTATGAGTGATGTGACTATATTAAGTGTTTTTGAACTACACCCCATCTCGAGAGGCTAACCCAAACTTTAATACTGACATCTTGTAATCGTATTTACACTTACACACACACACACACCATTAAGTACTGCTAATCGTAGAAACAATAGCAGTATGAACGCAACTCTATAAGAAAATCGTTTATCGTCTTGAAATGTTTTCAATATGTAGTGCTATTATGCACTTAAATGATCCCAGGCCAAGAACTACAGTTTGGTACCCGAAGTATTTGGAGGCCGGAACAATTGAACTGGAATGGGATTTTATTAATAACCAAAATCGAATTAAACCTCTACACAGAATAGAAGCCCACCCCTTGGGTTAAATTTCTCCGTTGAAAATTAAGGTTTACTTCATGAAAAATGAACTAAAACCAATGTAAAATGAAAGGATGAACATTTCTCTATCAAATAACGCAAAAAACTGGTATCAGGGCATGCTTTGCTACAAAATTATAGCTTGCGGAACAGAGACACCACCGATGGGCTTCTATTCTGTAGGGAGGTTTATTCAGCGACGACAGAGGCGGATGCTCTTTCATTATTATTATACAAGCAATGCTGTGTAATATCATTAAATGCATATATATATATATATATATACTGCTTTTCATTCAGGTCTCCTTTCTGTTTATTTGACTCCATAAAATCTAGAATATAGACTGTTTCTATGAGTGATGGCATAATCCCGTTACACCCGGTAACGACTTTTGCAGTCGTAACTAACATACATTTCGATCCAAATCAAATGTAAAACTCTCACGCATTTTTTCCAACGAAGTGACCTTTGGAGTAACGACTTCAATACCCTAACCATATAACTATATGTTAAAAATTGAGGAATTTGAGTTGTTTTGGTGTAATGACTTTTGGGGTAATGACTTCGTTACCCTAACCATATAACTATATGTTAAGAGTTGAGGAATTTGAGTTGTTTTGGTGCAATGACTTTTGGGGTAATGACGTCATTACACTAACATACAGTTATATCGCTTGGGTAACGAAGTCGTTACCCCAAAAGCCATTACACCAAAACAACTCAAATTCCTCAACTTTTAACATATAGCTATAGGTTAGGGTAACGAAGTCGTTACTCGAAAATCACGACGGAAGGTGATTACTCCTGGTAGGAAAGGCAAGGTGAATATGGCACTCGATGCACTTGCATATTCTAGCGGGTATTACGCCGTTTAACTCTCGATACCCTGTGTTAGGGTATTATGACATCTATGGTTTCTATCGATATTGTATGCAAATTGAGATTATTCTATGTTACAAGAATTACGTTCAATGCTCATCAAAATATTTTATTGTGAAAGCAGAAGTCAACAGGATAATTCTCGTATCTTATTCGGCTATTACTTTTTTTTATTGTTATAACCATTGTTCATTACTGATAATAAGTAATAATGTTGAAAATTATTAATTATTGCCAGTAATATTAATGTAGCAGCCCTAGTTCTGATTATTTTAAATTCATTGGAAAATTTGCACGATCTATTAATGCTAAAACGAACATTAATTTTTCACGATACTAATGATTTAAGACAATAGAAATCATTTTTGCTCCTAATACAGATTTTCTTTTAATTGTTTGCCATCATGTTAAATCAAGTTCAAAATTAATCAGAGACTTGATTGTGCCAAGTTCAGAGAAATTTTGGAGGGTGTGAATGAAGTGAAGTCACTGACACCTTCTTCATGTCCATAATGAGAGCTCCATGTGAGTAACTCTATTCTCTTGTAAATCTTTCAACACACGTATACGCACATTTGCTTGATGTTGGTGTCGATTCATTTCGAGTGCCAGGTAATTCTTTCGTTTGTGCACTGATCAAACGAGAGAGCCGTGAGCTGCCTATCACCGACATCTTACTTAAAACATGATTCGATTGGCTGATGACTAAAGATAAAAGTAACGTCAATGTCAACTAACTACGTTTCATTTAAGACAGTCAAATGGTGTATTATGGTAAGTTCATTATCCGTAGATTTCTTTAATAATTTATAGATTTTTTTATTAAATTTTTAGTCTTCATTTTTAAAAGATTTACCTTGTCGCAATCCAGATAGCTTTACTCGTCTGCATTCGAACGGTGCTATTCGTCAAACAGTAAGAATATGCGACTATTGTAATTACGATATTATGTTAAAGCCTAATTTTTTGTTCATAGTCTGTTCGGCCAACATATACAGCAGCAGTTGATTCAAATGCAAAAGGTATAATAACTATTAGTAAATTATATGCAAACAGAAGTATTTAAAAAAAATATCTTGCGTTCATATTTCAATTTGTAGATATAATTTAACCTTGATAAAAGTCTCAAAGCAATATATTATTACTATCCATAAAAAAAACATAATTGGCACTATCAGCTTCCCTAGAGGTGCATAAAAATGTTTCTTAATAAACCCCTAAACAGATTAGAAGCCCATCCCTGGGTTAGATTTCTTCGTTGAAAATCAATGTTTACTTCATGAAAAATGAAAGGATGAACATTTCTCTAGCAAATAACGCAAAAACTAGCATCCGAGAATGCTTTGTTACAAAATTATAGCTTGCGGAACAGAGACGCCACTCATGGGCTTCTATTCTGTAGGGGGGGTTTAAGCTATCGACTCAATGTATAGTGGAGCGCTACAAGAACGAATGTAGATCGTTAAGTAAAATTTTCCTTAGAAAATCGAATCATTCATAAGAGACTATACAAAGAATGATGTGACTTTATTTGATATGTTGTCGTACGTAACAATGAACATTGTATGATTGACGTTAATATTTCATAATGCAATTTTCAAATCAAACGATGAAGTTCAGGGAGTAGTTTGCCTTAACATAGAGTCAAAAAAATATTGACTTTTTTGCTCATTAACCCATTTTTCTTGTAATGGAATTTTTGATGTATCAACTGATCAAAGAACAAAATCTTTAAATAGATTCTGATTCATATAATCAAGCTTGATTTCTTTCTTTTTTCTTGATTCAATAGAAATAATCAATGATCCAGTTCCAATGTTGATCCATCGTTTATCTCGTTTACCAGTAAGTAATGAACTCAATGAGATCATCTCTCAATTATCTACTTCAGAAAGATGAATCACGCAAACGACCAATACCTGAAGATGAAAGTCAAGTGCCATCGTTTACAATAGATCAATCAAAACGAGCGAAACAAACATCAACAGATTCCACCAATCAGCAGCAACCAAGTACAAATGATTACAATGAAGATATTTCATAAAGGGGAGAAAAAAAAGAAGTTTTTTTCTACATGTTTTATTTCGTTAAAAAAGAAAGATTCACCGGAATAAAATGTTCTGCTTTTGGTTTTGTCTATCGTTGCAAACTATTTTGTTTGTTGTGTCGTTTTTGAATTTGTACAAGTTATTATTGGTATTGTTTCACATAAATTATAATTTTGAGTGATTGGCACACGTGGATGTTCGATCATTTGATACCAATGATCACGATTTATTCCGTCGAAATGAACACCAATACCAATACAGCCAATCAATTCATTTGAACCAACACGATCATAATCAATAACTTTAAATATAAGATCAGTATTTTCACGATCTTCGTTGGATAAATCAAATTCTAAACTTTCATTGTATATTGGATTAAGTGTATTACATAAAACAGATGTTTTTTTCTTTCGAATATTTTTTCCATTGATCAATAAAATAACTTTTACATATGGATCTGATTTGCCAGTTATATCCATAGGTTTCAATGAATTCGCTTTAACAATGGTTACAGTAACACGTTTAGCATTCGGTAGACAACATAGTGATACAGTTAATTCACCTAAATCAGGATCACTCTAAAACAAAAGATGAATCGGATAGAAATATTTTACAAAGAACTTAATCAATGATCATTAATCTACCTAGAAAAATTATTTTATTTTATTTACTATAAGAAGATCTAGTGTCGTCTTATCGATAAGCTGACATTCTAATCAAGTTGACATATTCAATGAAATTATGTGTGTATTAAATGACATGCAAATTCACATCCTTCTTTGTTTTTAATGAGCAAAACAGTTAAACAGAATGATAAAAGGTAAACAGGACCATAGTTTTGACCTGGTTAAACATTTACTTTTTTTTCACTATTCATAAATTGAAAGGGTTGCAACTTATAAGCACACAACATAGACGAGTTCTTTTTCCAACGTTATCATTTGACATAAACTTATCTTAATAATCCAAAGAAAAACATTTTCACCTCAATTCTATTAGTAGAACGCTAATTGAATTCGTCTATAAAATTTCCACATGTTAGTATACTTCATCAATTTTCATGATAATGGTTGGATGTTGATTTTTAAAAAGGTCACCAGCCGTCATTCTATACTTAATAACTTTCGTGCCTGATACCTCGTTTAAGAGTAGAAAACTTGTAACGAAATGTATATATTTGTTTTTTACGTTAGCATTAGGGGTGGCACTTTAACTTTAATATACTTTAAGAAAGTAGTTAAAGTTAAAGTTAATTTACTTTAACTTTACATTTCGTTAAAGTTAAAGTAAATTTTTCATAAAAATTTTATTTTCCCGTAAAAAAAGTATTTTTTATTAAAAAAATAGTTTTTTCTCTATGGACATTGTTTTTTTATGACAAAAATAATCTTTTTAAGAGCAACGAGTTTTTGAAAAATACACTTTAAATTGCAACTTTCATTAAAGTTAAAGTATAAAATACCCTTATTTTCACTTCACTTTAAATTCAAAGTTAAAGTAGGTATACTTTAACTTGAACTTTAACTTTAATTTTAAAGAAAAGTTAAAGTGCCACCGCTAGTCAGCATGTTGACTCTTACTCTTTCTCTCTCTCTCTCTCTATATATATATATATATATATATATATATATTGCATGATTCTTTATTTGACACTCGTCTGTTTAATTAGTAAAACTGGTGAGTTTTAAGCGAAGCTGAATTAATTCTCCCGTGTTGGTTTTTTTCTACTCAAATTTCGTACGTTTGAAAACTTTTACAAAAGATACTCGAAGTAAATATGAATCTAAAAGTTATTGGTTAGCTCCTAACTGTTTACAGAATATTAATACTATGGCCAATTGAATGGTTGGTTATTATTTTTAAATATATTATCTCTAGCAATGAGATAAATTGAATCTTATGAAATATTCACCTTGAACAAGTAAGAAAGTTGACAACATTAAAGCTATACCGGAAAAACAAAGGAAATTTTCTTTTTCTATTATACTCTATTTTCGTCTAGACTTTAAGAATGTAAAAAATAATATTTTATCGTTTGACTAGATTATAATTTGCATACACTCTACATATGTTGAAACACATTAAGAATTTCTTTCATTGCAATATCAATATGACGTCAATAATATCGACAACACGGTGCATGTTACAGATAAGTTTCAGATAGAATCTACGATACTAATTAAATAATTTTAAATTAAATTCTTGTCAATTATCGATGGATAAAAAATAGCTTTCAATTGATTTTATTATCTTTCAGGATAGAGCCGTGCATAAATCTAAGTCATTAATAACTTTATGTTAACAGAGATACAAAATGAGAAGAAAATTCGTTTATCTCCAAGAACAGTGTCGGAAACAAACAGGAGTCCACCATTATCGCTACAGGATAACTGTTAATATTATGCGTTATTCGAAGCGTATACATGTATCTTATGACCCGCAGCATATTCCAAATATGTAATATATTTCAAACAAATGAACTATGCTAATAAAGTCACAAAAGAAGAAAACAATGGGAAATGGGTTTTCATTGAAGTTAATCTTTTTCTAGGTTTTTTAATATCTAGGTAGAATTTCAATGCATCGGTAGTCTACTTGCTTTTTTCTGTCTATGAATACAATAAGACTGAAATTTAGTAGATTAAAGTCCTGCCAATCAATCGTGGTAAAATGTAAAAATGACATATGGTTAAGTTCTGTTCATAAGATGTGATTTTTATGTGAATACAATTGACTAATAACAACGAGATATTTTTATTTTTTTTCGGTGCATGTATTCTATTGTTTATATTTTCTGTATGAGGTTTTTCACTGACGTGCTCGATGAACATTGTATGTCTATCAAGCATATTTTCTATCGAATATACAGCGTTTCAGTGATTTCGTCTTATTGGAAAGAGA
The DNA here is from genome assembly GCA_900239745.1 of Rotaria magnacalcarata. Taxonomy (NCBI): domain Eukaryota; kingdom Metazoa; phylum Rotifera; class Eurotatoria; order Philodinida; family Philodinidae; genus Rotaria; species Rotaria magnacalcarata. Next base: position 11,497 of record OENM01000584.1, read on the forward strand.
ATGGATATGATTAGAAAACAAATTAGATATTCAATATTTCTTTTTGTTGATTTCTAGTATAAAATTTAGTCGACGTTCACAATCATGTCGACTTAAAAATGAAATGATTGATGGGAGTGACATAGAGTGCCAATTTTCATTTGTACTTCTTTCTATCTAACGAAGACAAGATAAAAAAGGATAGACATCGCTTCAAAGACTCGCATGTTTCACGCGATGTTTTTTTTTATTATCTAAATTATTTGCTATGCTAAAACTAATTTTGTTAGCTGAGAACAAAAAAGAAAGAATTGAACATTTACTATATAACACACAGACTACATGATTTCCGTCGTGTTCTCGCTCTTTTTTTATGTCATCGAAGTTCGATCTGAGAATATATTATAATTTGATTAGTGGGTTATATACAAAAGGAAAATTAGCAATTTTATTTCGAAAATAAAAACCAAACGAGAATAACTCAATTATGTCAAAAAAAGGCATCTGTATTGGCGTAGTCTTATTTGTAAAATTAGGTAAGGTGGCACGTGAGATAACTCATCGCTCGTTGTCTTTGTGATAATGAATAGTGTGGAATGTCGGAAATAGAATCTCGGGATTTTCATCTTCCTCGCAGGAATGATTGCTAATGTTTTAGACAGATCATTTGTCTGAAAAATGAAAGAAAAACGGAAAGAAACGGAGAAACTCGTTAGAAAACAAAAGAACCTGTTCTATTTGTATTAAGTACTTCTATGTCGTTGAATACCTGAAGGTCGTTTTTGTTGTGTTTTGAACAAAAATAAAATAAAAGAATCGGAATAGATAACGCTTTTACTGTATTTTCTTTAGCTCAATGAGTAGTTTTGTTTTTTATGCTAAAACAAAAATGCTCACCTCTGTACCGGGTACAATATGCTTTGTAAATGTATGACTATTGGCAGAAATATCAATTTTCGAACAAATATCATCGATTCGAGTTGTACCAATTAGATTTCGTTTTGATGAACGTCGAAAATCATAGACAGCGTAGAGTAAAGTTCGTTTACATAATTGTTCATAGGCTATTTGAAATTCAAATGTTTCATTGAATTCAACTGATTGTAAATGTTTATAAACTTTTGTTTGATATTTTCTTCGACGATCCGGTAGTAAAGTTAATTTAATAAACGGATTTGGCAAAGATTTTGAATGTGAATCTCGATACGGTAAATTATCAATAGATAGAATTGTTATTATTAAAGATGTTAACGTTTGATTATAGAAAAGTGTAAATGTTATTTGGCCTGAATCATAGGATGGATCATTGGATTGAATGGGTTTTTTATATAGATTTGGTTCTAATTTACCAAGATTATCATGTATATAACGAATAGATTTAACTCCATTAAGGCCTGGAATTTCAATGGATTCCATACGACGTATTGAACCTCGAATGGGAAATGTCGATGTTGTATCTGTTGATTGTCGAATAAGTGAACGTGATCGGTGGATATATTGCTTTCTGAATTTATCATCATCTTCATATTTCCGATTACTACCAATATTTAGTAAATTTCGAACATGAATCGGTGGATTATCATGATAAATTGGTATTGAATTGTTTTGTTCATCCGTTTTATTTGACTCGGATACATGTCGTTTTAAAATTGATTGACGATTTGCAAAACGATTTTGAAGAAATTTGAAACTCGGTACCGGACTTTGTGTAGTTGTTGAAATAGGTTGAGAGCCAGATAATTGATTATTACTAGAATTTGATGATACCGATGAGCTTGATTGAGATTCTGATGAGAATAAATTACATGAAGCGTCATTGTTTGGGGAAATTACAGACGGATCTCGTTCATTACTGTTCATGGATGCTAACGAGATTTTCATCTTATCTACTGTTTGTCGAACTCTATCCATAACAATGGTGCTTGGTGTCGTTAGTTTTTCCATTTGATTTTCGAAAAATGAACGTAAATTAAATATATCACTCATTGAGAATCGATGAGTTCAAAATCTAAAACAAAATAAAAATTTTATAGGAACACTATTCAACGCACTGAACCTAGCAAATAAACACTTCACATCATTTCCTGTGTGCATGTCTAATTTGTTTTAATCATTCTGATGCCAAAACGACAGAAGTCAAAAAGATGCAGAGAGATAAATCTCAAACACTCACACAAATTCGAGACCATTAATTGGCATTAAGAGAATAGTGCATTAAGAGAAAAATGGTTAAATCACATTTCTCGTCTTCTTATTATCATTGATGGTTCTGAATGAAAAGACATAAATAATCATTTTTGACTCACATGCATTCTCAAAAAAGAATGAAAGAAGCACAAAAAAAGGAAAAATTGTAAACTCTATATTGAGGGAAACGGCCGACATCATCATTGCACGGTTGTACGCCTGAATCGTGTTTGTTCAAAAGAAAGTCAATTGTTTGCTTTTGTCCTTTTAATTAGAATCATATGGCGTAAATGTGAAAGGAAACTCGAAAATGCTTCTTATTTCTCTTGTCTCTTTGTTATCATCAATTATTTAGAAACACTCTCTTCGAGAAATGTAGAAAAAATTCTTCTCTATCGACCAGCCAAAAGATTTTTGAAAAATATGGCACCATGAGTTAGAGATGATAAATATCCTGAGTGCTCCAACAGAATTATATATTTATCCCGTTTGAAGAAAACGTGAACTCTTGCTGATGTGGGGTGGGTAAATGTATAATATCTCACCCATTTTATCTATTATCAGTAAAACCAAAACATTTCCTAAATAGTAAAAAATTTATGAATAATTTTTTATGAAAAACATCTACCTTAAAAAGTTCTGCAAGACTGAGGTATTGCGTGACACAATTTTTGATAGCAGGTAGATTTCATTTAGAAAGATCAGTTAATGTAGAAAAAAAGTCATTTTTGGGAAAGATCATTACTCAAAATTAACAACATATTCTGAATCAGCATGAAATTCTGAGTAAAATGATGTATTCATTGTGTTGGAAAACAACTTTCATTTTTTTGACATGTCTTCTGCGCCTGTAGGGGATCCCAGGATTGACAAAAACAATTCTCTTTCATTTTTCTACCGAATTTTACATCATTCGATGCAGAATGTTACGCTGATTTGCAATATTAAACCATAATTCAAAGTTAATCAAGCATTTGGGCGACAAGAATCTATTTTATCTGAGAGGGCAAAAACATTCTGTCATCTGCCCATGATCAGATGATAAAATCAGTTTGGAAGTGAACAATAATGTCAACTTGGATCTCTATACGTATCATAATCAGCTGTAATCTATGTTTATAACACTGAATTTCTCGCCGTTAATCGTACTCGGTATCTTTTATCGAAGTACGAAGTCATTTTCCGAATCAGCATTAAATTCTGTATCGAATGATTTTAAATTCGGTAGAAAAATGAAAGAGAATTATTTTTGTCAATCCTGGGGTCCCCTACCGACGCAGAAAACATGCCAGAAAAATGAAAGCTGTTTTCCAACACAATGAATACATAATTTTACTCAGAATTTCATGCTGATTCAGAATATGATGTTACTTTTGAACAGCGACCTTCCCAAAAATAACTTTTTTTCTACATTAACTGATCTTTCTAAATGAAATCTACCTGGTATCAAAAATTGTGTCACGCAATACCTCAGTCTTGCAGAACGTTTTAAGGCAGATATTTTTCATAAAAATTATTCATAAAGTTTTTACCATTTTGGAAATATTTAGGTTTTACTGATAGTAGATAGAATGGGTGAGTTTATACATTTACCCAGGTAATATCAGCATGATTCCACGTTTACTTCAAACGGGGTAAATGCATAATTCCGTTGGGAATCTCAGGAGATTTATTATCACTAACTCATGGTGCCTTAGTTTTCGAAAATCTTTCGGCTGGTCGATAAAAAGAATTGTTTTTAGATTTCTCCAAGAGACAATATTTCTAAATAATTGATGATAAAAGAGAGACAAGAGATATAAGAAGCATTTTCGATTCTCCTTTCACATCAACCCCATCTGACTCTATTATTTCCCTATGTTCCTATCCTTTCTTTTTCTTTTTCTGCTTCTTATATTTCCTCTAGTCTTTCTTTTCTTTGTCTATTCTTTAGCTATTTAAGAGTTACATTTGCCTATGGAAGCAGCAACAAAAAAAGCTTTTGATGAGAGTATACGAGAAAAATGTTTAACGATGAATAAATATTTTAGTGGGAAATCGATCGTTAAAAATAATTCAATTAGTCGTTTAACACGAATAATTGATATTATTGCATAATAATTAGATATATTTTAATTGAATAAAAGAAAAAGATAACTTCAAGAACGAGTGTAGCGATGTGTTGAAAGAAGAAGAATAAAATTTTTCTTTTAATCTTGTTTGTCAGTTTATAGTAAGAGACAGCAATGTCATTTTTAATGTATTTTCGAAAATCTGATTGAAGTCTTAAATTATTGAAACTATGAAAAACATTCATTCAAATGATTAATAAAACCCTAATAGAATAAAAATAAAATAGGTCAAACTAAAGGAGTCTATTATAATATATGATGCTATGATCTACTAATTGAAAAATCTTTATCTATTAACATAGAATTCTTTAGTCATTCAATTACTAGTAATTGAATTTATGTCGAAATATTTTACTTCATAATTAAGAGTATTTATTTATATCAACACAATCAAATTTGAGAACAAAGTTACTTATATACATACCAAGTCTATTTCGCAATAAATCTGTGACAAAAGAATGCAACTCATCCTGCGCGTGAGTACAGAAACAAAAATATATAGTAGATTAACATAAGCAGGGAAGAAAATTCTTCTCTTCTTTTTCACTTTAATCCGTGTTTTGCAAAAGAAAACTCATCTTAATTTTCTTTCGACTGGAAAAACGTCCAGAGTTTACCGCGTGACAAGTAATATTCACACTCCTGGCTCTGATTATGAATAAATGAGATTTCTTTTCCTGAAAACAGAATTATAGAAGCTGTTTACAGGCTTTAAACTAATCTGATTCTAACAACCACAAGTACGTGTTAAAATTTCGTCAAGTATAGAGTCAGATGGGGTAAATATAAAAGGGAAATTGAACATGCTTTCAAATTCCTCTTGTCTCTCTTTTATCATCAATTACTTAGAATTGCTTTCTCTTGGAGAAATGTAAAAAAAATTCTTTTCTATCGAACAGCCAAAAGATTTTTGAAAAATATGGCACCATGAGTTAGAGATGATAAATTTCCTGAGAGCTCCAACATAATTATACATTTACCCCGTTTGAAGTAAACGTGTAATCTTCCTGATGTTAGGTGGATAAATGTATAATCTCACCCATTTTATCTACTATCAGTAAAACCCACATATTTCCAAAATGGTAAAAAATTTATGAATAATTTTTTATGAAAAACATCTACTTTAAAAAGTTCTGCAAGACTGAGGTATTGCGTGACACAATTTTTGATAGCAGGTAGATTTCATTTAGAAAGATCAGTTAATGCAGAAAAAAAGTTATTTTTGGGAAGGTCGTTGTTCAAAAGTAACATCATATTCTGAATCAGCATGAAATTCTGAGTAAAATTATGTATTCATTGTGTTGGAAAACAGCTTTCATTTTTCTGGCATGTTTTCTGCGTCGGTAGGGGACCCCGAGATTGACAAAAATAATTCTCTTTCATTTTTCTACCGAATTTAAAATCATTCGATACAGAATTTAATGCTGATTCGAAATATGACTTCGTACTTTGCTAAAAGATGCCGAGTACGATTAACGACGAGAAATTCAGTGTTATAAACATAGATTACAGCTGATTATAATACGCAAAGAGATCGAAGTTGACATTATTGTTCACTTCCAAACTGATTTAATCATCTGATCATGGGGAGATGATGGAATGTTTTTGCTCTCTCAGATAAAATAGATTCTTGTCGCCCAAATGCTTGATTAACTTTGAATTATGGTTTAATATTGCAAATCAGCATGACATTCTGCATCGAATGATGTAAAATTTGGTAGAAAAATGAAAGAGAATTATTTTTGTCAATCCTGCGGTTTCCTACAGGCGCAGAAGACGAATCGATGTGAAAAGGTCGAAAAAGGAATGCCGAAAAATAAATATCGAAAAAAAGTGATTCTTACGAATATTTCGAAAGCATTGAACTTCAAGACCTTCTGGTTGAAATAAATAATTACGTTACTCTTTCAAGTTAAAACAATTATTATTCCAATCAGTATGAACCTGGCCTTTGTAATTCTTAGTTTTATAGATCCAATATATCTGAGAAGATGTTTGTTTATTGAATTTGTAAAAGAAACCATTCCGAATCAATTGTCAAGAACATATGTTGGAATCAAGAATATATATGGAACTTGGTTTTGTGGGCATTATACAGTCGAAAGAATTAAGTAATGAAACTGCAAAAATGCGTACTTCAATATCTAAAAGCAAGCGAAATATGTAGAAGGCTGTATAAGAATACTGTGATTGTGTTCTTTTGTAGTTCCGGTATGTGCTACATTCTAGGATGTTCGCTCACAAAATTACTTATCGAGAAAAATTATTTAGCTAATCATTGAAATTCTGCTGAGAAACAGAAAATAAAATAAAACAAAATCAATATTGATTTATAACGATATCTCGCAATTTTCGACATTGTATATGTTCGATATTTATTTTCCGATATTTTTGCTTTCGATATTTTCAATGGATACCCAGAAGACATGTCAAAAAATGAAAACTATTTTCCAACACAATGAATACATAATTTTACTCAGAATTTCATGCTGATTCAGAATATGATGTTACTTTTGAACAACGACCTTCCCAAAAATAACTTTTTTTCTACATTAACTGATCTTTCTAAGTGAAATCTACCTGCTATCAAAAATTGTGTCACGCAATACCTCTGTCTTGCAGAACTTTTTAAAGTAGGTGTTTTTCATAAAAAATTATTCATAAAGTTTTTACCATTTTGGAAATATGTGGGTTTTACTGATAGTAGATAAAATGGGTGAGATTATACATTTATCCACCTAACATCAGGAAGATTACACGTTTACTTGAAACGGGGTAAATGTATAATTCTGTTGGAGCTCTCAGGAAATTTATCATCTCTAACTCGTGGTGCCATATTTTTCAAAAATCTTTTGGCTGATCGATAGAAAAGAATTCTTTTTAGATTTCTCCAAGAGAAAGCATTTCTAAGTAATTGATGATAAAAGAGAGACAAGAGGAATTTGAAAGCATGTTCAATTTCACTGTTATATTTACCCCATCTGACTCAATATACTTCTCTCTTAGCGGGCTGTATAAGAAGATATGTTGCGTGGTGACATCTAATATTTCATGATTTGTTTGGTTCTGATTTGTAACGTATAGCAAACAGGTCAGTTTACTTTTTTCCGCATCTCTTCGGTTTTAGTTAATGATGATGAAAAATTTATAAAATAATGTCCACTTGGCAACAACATGTATTATCAAATTGGCGAACAAATGATAGAAATAATGGATCGAAATCGGAGGAAACACCACGAGAAGGATTAGGAGAGATAAATCATACATCAGAACTAACAATTGATTTTGGTACGTATATTATTACAACTGCGAGCTTTTCAATAAACGATTTTAAACTATCGAAGGACGACAAGAAAAGAAAATGGATTCATTTTTCAGGATCGACAATAGACAGTAAATGCCATTGGAAATTTTATGATTTTCTTGTCCTAAAGCTCATAATGAGTACGTTGAAAAATGAAGCTTATAAACAAATTAATCATACAGAATTACACTATTATAGTTGTGACTCTTGTTAGTTGTTAAAAGTACGAGGGACTAGAACTTGACAGACATGTTGTCAAGAATGGATCGACATTTTCACCGGTATTACATGAAAATCAGGCAAGGGGAGTCGGCTCACTCCAAATTCTCACAAATCGAAGCCTATAATTACGGCAAAGTAAAATTGAGCGCTCGTGTCTGAATAGCTAGATCTGAATGAACAGGACTATTTCACAAGTGTAGCTAGTTCACCAATAATCTCATCAGTCTTTTCTAATGACACCCTACACAAGGTCAACGAGAAAAAGGCTTAATTGGCTTGCTGAATTTCGATAGTTAAAGTCTATCGTTGTTTTAATGGTGTCTATCTGATATTTCAGTACATTCTAACTCATACGTAATCATTTTCTGTATTATTTACTTTTAGGAAAACTCTATAATCAATCGGATTACAGTGACATTGAATTAATAATTGAATCTGAACATTTTTATGCTCATCGCACTATACTTGCTGCTCGTTCGGAATATTTCCGCGCATTACTCTACGGTGGTTTACGCGAATCCCAACATGATAATCATGCTATCGAAATAAAAGAATGTAAAGCAGCTGCATTTAAAATTCTTCTACGTTATATATACACTGGTCAAATTAACTTAGGCAAAGAAACTGTAAAATTCTCATCTAAGTTATTTATTTTATAGAGTAAACTATTTCATTTTTCAGGAAGATACACTACTTGATCTACTGGGTCTAGTGCATCAATATGGATTCGAACAACTTGAAAATAGCCTATCCATGTATATACAATCAATCTTATCATTAAACAATGTTTGCATTATCTATGATACAGCTTGTCTCTATGAATTAAAGAATCTCCGAGAGCATTGTGCTCTATTTATTGATAGTCATGGAAACGAAATAATCACAACAAATGAATTTTTAGCCTTATCACCGGTAAGTTTTTATTGTATCAACAGACGATCTTTTAAGATATGTATTTCGATTATGAAATTAATTAAGCAAACATTTAGTAGACAAGTCTAAATAATGCAAAATGATTACATAGTATACAATAGATCAAGCGTATAAATCTGCGAATCGCTGTAGCAACTTAAAGTTCACTTTGCCACAATGAATTTTTTTAAACTATGCGTCGCACATCACTTCCTTACAAAAGAATTATTTAAAAAAATGCTCTTATTTTATTAATATTCGACGTAGTCAGAATGAAAAGATTCAATTGTGTGAGACTCTATACAGTTGACTACAATGGACGCATATCTTCGTGCTGCAACACAAAGAAATATGATGATTAACGTAGACAAAAGCTTACTCTTGTTGTCTATTCATCTAAACATTGAATAGCGCCGCGGCATTGTTTCATATTAATGTATGTATGCAATCCTATTATTCTACTCATGTTTTAGATACTAAATCCTAAGCACCATAGAAATCCAATCTTCTGTCAGGTCTTTTGCTTGTTTACAAGTTGAGAAAAATACGTCAAAATAAAATTTTGGTTATTTCAAAAACAAAATCATCGCACGAATAAGATTGTGGTCGCGGATATGGTTCATATTTATCGATGTCTATGTCTAGAGACGCATCAGAATAGAAAAATAAAACGACAGAACCTAGACGTTAGGTTTCTTTCGCGATACCTTGACGAGTACGTGACACAAACGTGAATTAACGCAACTTATTATATTCATGGCAATGAATTAATATCAAATGCTTTTCTTTTGTATTTGTCGACGTCAGTCTATTAGGAATATTCTTTCAAAGATGCCCTATAAAATATTATTAGTCTAGCGCTAACTTTCCATCGAAGACTCACAAATTTGACTTGAAGTTACGTACATTTCATATCATTGTAAGAAATTATCATCCCTTCAAACCAATGAGATTTTCTTCTTTGCCGATGGAACCGCTATTCGATTGATTAATTTAGTAATAAACAGAAACGACCCGAAAATAATTGCCTGCCACCATATTTTAAAAAGATACATTAAAGTATGTTGTTATGATCACGCTACATAATATACCCCTGAAATTCCACATAATATTCTGTCATATTATTAAGATAACATGTTTGCCCTGTTTTTTCACAACCAGCTTATGAAACACTCTTTATGCATACATATTTATATATTCTATTGCAAAATACAGGAGCTAATGAAAACTAATGAATATTATAGATGTGTATGTGTTCAAAAAAAAAAAGAAATTACTAGCGCAATCCCTATGGTATTTATATATGAAACACGCTGTAGTCGCTGTTACTAATCACATCAAGATTGCTTTATTCTATCTATTTAGGAGGCATTGCACGTAAGCCACGACCGTTTCCTACGAAACCTTACTCAATCGATCTCACCGATTTGGCTGATATTTTCTCAGGAGATACTTACGTTTGAGCTAGGAATACGTCTAAAATTTCAGCTCAAACGAATCAGCCGTTCTCGAGATATACGACTTGAAAGTATGGGTACTCCATCAAAATTGGACGTTTTTTTATTGCACTACTTTTCAGTATATTTTCATTTTCTCCCAAGTTATAAGAGATATCACTGAGACTTTTTCACCAAAGATACTATCGATTACAGGCTACATTTTGATAGTCATAAAAGTACTACATTCAGGAATAATTTTTGATCGGCGCCATATTTCATTTTCAGAAAGCATTTCCACGTCTTTTGGGCTACTTAGTCGGATCAGTGAGATCGTGTTCACTGAAAGCAGTCTCATTTGAACGAGCACATCAAAATGATGTCCTCAAAATTTTCGCTTAGAAAAAGTCTTAACATTTTCACCAAAAATTTTCATCTGTAAAAAGTTGACCTATCCGATATTTTGATTATTTCATCACTAACAACTAGCGTTTTCGCCAAACTGACTTCATAGATTGATAGTACTTAACATTCTCTACAAATTCATATACGAACATATTGCGCTACATCCTTCTGTTTAAAAAGAATCTTGCACAGTGAAAATATTTTTCTCTTCAAATTGTTCTATATAGAATTATTGTTTTCTTTTTTCCAATTTCTCATTCATATTTGAATAGAAAAAAAACAAATTATTTCAAAATCAAATGCATAGCGTAATAGAGCGTGAAATTCTGTATAATTTTACATGCGAGAAACTGTATTGTGATATATTAAAAATATCAACTAAGACTAATTTTTTGGCAGAGAGATGCAAAAATCATACTCAAATATTTCAGACAAATTCAATCAGTATGATGCAACATATCAATTGTTGAATATCTTCAACCGCATAATCATGCTCAGAAATAAAATATATCGATTTCTTCACAAAATATGAAGAAAATAGCGATATGTAGATTTAACAGTATGAGATCGAAACGCAAGGAGAATGTTTAAATTTCAGGTTGTATTGAATAGAGAATTTCCTCCAATAGAGATTGGGAATTAAATACAATGCAGGTCATAGGGCAGAAAATGGAGTTTGTTCAAGAAATACTCACTTTTCCCCATTGAACTCATAATGCATTAAAACTATTATCAGCCTGAATTCGCTTTGAGACTTGTGTTAGATCTGAGACTTTTTTATTCGATGTAGACTGTCATTTTCAAATGCATCGTATCATTTTAGATGGGATCCACACGCAAAAAATGATGAGTTTGGTGGCTACCGGGGTGTGGATATAGATGGATGTGAGTGGGGTGAGATGTGCGGTCACAATTGATTATTCACCATACTTTCCGACCTTTTTCAAAATTTGGGGACATTACTTTTTCACTTCTAGGATGAAACGTTCTCACCCACGTTCACACTCGGATATATATTCACATCCAGGTATCCACCCAACTCGTCATCTTTTGTCTGATGATCCCATCTAAAATGGTATTGTGCAGTAGAAAATGATATTCTATATCAAATAAAGACACTTTCAGATCCAATACAGGTCTCAAAGTGAATTCAGACTGAAAATAGTGTTTATGTATTATCCGTTCAATTGGGAAAGTGTAAATTTCTTGAATAAACCCCATTTTCTGCCCGATAATCTCCCCCTCTCCCGGCTTTATTCCCACTCGCTAGCGAGAAAAATTCTCTATCGAACTCGGCCAATTGTAGACCCAACATAGATCAGAGAGCAAACCGAGACTGGAATTATTAGAATATTGTGCTCACTTAACGTACGTTGTTATGATTTTTCAGTTGAAGCGGACGCCCGGTAATATATGTTTTACTTTTGATCGATGTTGAAGAAAACGTTGCTTTAAGATTCATAGGCTATTTGCGCTCAAATTTTGAATATTTCAAAAATTTCAGCTAATACAATTGAACATGCGTGTGTGATAATTCTAAATTTGTATCATTTACTTCGTAGGACAAGATCTCATTTAGCATCTTATTCTCTGTTTACGATGAAGTCTGTTTTATTCACGAGATTATGTTGGCATCTGTTTATTTAAGTCTACAGAATAAATGTCTATTGACGAACGCCTGATGTATATATCGAATGAATGTTCTCTACATGATAAAATAGGTTCTTGTAGTTCTTACACTTCTCAAAGTAGCTAAAATAACTTACCCTCCACCGAACCTTTTGTGTAATATTTCTTCTGACTTTAACAACTTACAAAATTGATGTTATTCACGGGTTAAACTAAGGATCATATGAAATTTCTGAATGCAGCCTAATTTTTGATCGATCAGCACCTTTTATTGATATTGTAAAAGCCGTTCTCGAAAAAGACAAGATGTCAGTGTCTTCATCTATCTTGAAACGTCTTAATAAAATTCAAGTTTTCGTGTCATTTATTTTTACTATCTATGAATGTTCTAGGTTGCTTGTATAGATATAGATTTGGTATAAGATAGAGAGGCACTGGTCACTCCTCACATATAGATCACAATTATTCTTTCCACATAGTTAAGAAGAGATAAAGAAAAGCATCATCATTCAATCGTGTTGCACAATTTTATCTGATTCAACATCTTGAATAATTTCCAAATGATCATAGTCTTTGTGCAATGCATCGTATGGAAATGTATTCAGTAATAGGACCAAGAATAGGACTTCAAAATCGACAGGCAAAGAATTGAACCTCTTTTCTACAGTCGGTTTCAATGAAATCGAAATCAAGAGTCTTGACAGTAGAAGTAGAAATAAATTGCTCATATAATTAGTTCAGGATAAAGAGGACGAACGGCTCTAGGAACAGCAGCGTTTTCTCAAAGTTTCAAAAAATTAATCATTCATAAAGAATTTTAATTATGTATTCCCTTTACTGGTACTTTTACAAATTTCAAATTCTAGCCTTCTAATATATCACAATTCAGTTTCTCGCATGTAAAATTATACAGAATTTCACGCTCTATTACGCTATGCATTTGATTTTGAAATAATTTGTTTTTTTTCTATTCAAATATGAATGAGAAATTGGAAAAAAGAAAACAATAATTCTATATAGAACAATTTGAAGAGAAAAATATTTTCACTGTGCAAGATTCTTTTTAAACAGAAGGATGTAGCGCAATATGTTCGTATATGAATTTGTAGAGAATGTTAAGTACTATCAATCTATGAAGTCAGTTTGGCGAAAACGCTAGTTGTTAGTGATGAAATAATCAAAATATCGGATAGGTCAACTTTTTACAGATGAAAATTTTTGNACACGATCTCACTGATCCGACTAAGTAGCCCAAAATACGTGGAGATGCTTTCTGAAAATGAAATATGGCGCCAATCAAAAATTATTCCTGGATGTAGTACTTTTATGACTATCAAAATGTAGCCTGTAATCGATAGTATCTTTGGTGAAAAAGTCTCAGTGATATCTCTTATAACTTGGGAGAAAATGAAAATATACTGAAAAGTAGTGCAATAAAAAAACGTCCAATTTTGATGGAGTACCCATACTTTCAAGTCGTATATCTCGAGAACGGCTCATTCGTTTGAGCTGAAATTTTAGGCTTATTCCTAGCTCAAATGTAAGTATCTCCTGAGAAAATATCAGCCAAATCGGTGAGATCGATTGAGTAAGGTTTCGTAGGAAACGGTCGTGGCTTATGTGCAATGCCTGTTAGGAACATACTTCTTCACCTTACTTTTACTTCATCGTTGAGAAATAAAGATAATTGTTCATATATGAGAATATACGGTTATTTATATAATTGTATATCATCATTGGTTGCGAGCTCATAGTTTTGCATCTCCACTTCAAGAGTCGTTGCGTTTTATAAAGTGGATAGTATTATCTGGAGATAAAAAAATACTTGTTAAAACTCATGCTTTATCATCGTCATCGAAAACTTGAGTATCGGCTGCTAGTAGAAGATGTGAAACAGCGATCTTTGACGTGAATGTTCCTAGAGAAGAATCTCTTGACGTCACATAACCAAAAGAAAGATGATTAACTCTAGAACATTTGATTAATTGTCTGTATTGATCAATCTCATTTTTTGGAGAGGTTAGTGAATAGAATAAATATTCTTATAATATATGCGCTTCCTTACTTTGAAATTTGTTGTTTTTCCTCCACTTCCAGAATTCGTATTTTGCAAAGTTTGCTTACTTATATCTCGCATTACAAATTTGCCTTGCCGTTCTGGATGAAATAGTATATCTGTTGTCTATTACATCATTGAAATACATAAAAAAAATCAAGTCGATCTCCAATTCAATGCAAGGCTTTCAGTACCCGAGAAGATAGACTAAGATCCGTTCTGTTCCTACTATAGAGTGCAATTAAATGCAAAGTTCCGAGAGAAAGATACAATGAGTTCAAGAGAAAAAAAATGTCTATTTATCATTACTAGCTAAATAAACAATTGTTGATGGGGAAACAAAAGTCATGTCTTCTGCTCGATCAAGAAATCATCAAAAGTTCTATGTCTGTTCTTCGTCCAGACCTTATAAAATTAAATAGAAGTGTTGATATAGACATTTCGTTAATTGATTTATTCACAAAAGGAAATTAGAAAAATACTATTTGCGAGACAAATATTTGACTATAACAGACTGTAAATGACTTTTTCGATTATTTTTCAGTACTTCGGTTCTTGCTTTTTTTTCATGGATTTAAAAATTATTTTCATCTTTCCATTACTAAAATATTTCTCTCTTCCTCTGACACCGTTATCCGTGGAGTTCTTTGGAAGACTACATATTTGCGAGTTCCAGATAGCAAACAAAAATCAAAAGAATTTCTGAACTACTGATTAATATTATAATTATTGAAGTTTACAGGTCATTTTTCTATATCAACGAAGTATACGATACAGAAAAAAAAAACTAATAATATTTACTGGTTATATTTAATGCAATGAAATTTTACGATTAGACTAATTTGCTATTGTGTAACTATAGGAAGCATTGTCGTCCGTTATATCACGCGATTCATTTTTCTATCCGGAAATTGACATATTTTATGCTATTAAAAATTGGCATGATTATTATTATCTTAGTCAAAAAGATCAATGGAAACCATTTGATAGTATTGTATCAAAAGTACGGTTAACATTAATGTCAATGATTGAACTATTGAAAATTGTTCGTTATTCAAATTTATTTGATCTTAATCATATATTAGATGCTATTGATATAATTCATGCTGAAAGTAATTCAGCAGTGACTGTTAATAATAGAACTAACTATAAAAACTATCGAGGACGATTAAGTAAGAGAAGAAAATAATCAAAAATATGCAATTTTCTTATTATTCAATTTTTAGGATTGAATGAAAATTTAGCTACAAAAGCATATGATGCTGAAGTAATCGAAGGTGAACGATATTTCTTGAACTATTTTCTCAGCTGTGGTAAATCTGATTAATGATTCATCGAAAAATTTCTTGTGTTTCAGGCGAAGTACAACAATATCTATTGGACGGTGAGGTTATCAATTATGATTTGGTTTGTTGTTTTTGTTCCGTGATTTTATAAAATTATCTATTTTAATCTTTAATATAGGATCGTGGTTATACAAGACATCTTATAGATGATGTTCATCATATTTGTGTGAAATTAGGTGAACCATCTATAATCAATCATATTAAATTACTTTTGTGGGATAAAGATACTCGGTAGGTTTGATGATCGAGTTTAGAATAATTCTTTTTCCAATGATAGATCTTTTCTAGAACTTATTCTTATTATGTTGAAGTATCGGTTGATAATAGAAATTGGACACGAATTATTGATTATCGTCTATATTTATGTCGATCATGGCAAAAATTATATTTTACTCCAATTGTGGCAAGGTATGTTTAGAGGAAAAGAAAAATTTTGATTAATTACTTGTTTGTTTTTTGTAGTTTTATTCGCGTGGTTGGAACACATAATAGTGTCAATAAAGTTTTTCATCTTGTTTCCATGGAAGTTTACTATAAAAGAAAATCATTTGCAATTGTTGGAGATATTCATGGTGAGATTTACAACACGAGAGAAAACAGAAACTTATTTTGTTGATTTTTTTAGCTCCAATCGAAAATATCGCAACAATTGAAAATAGTGCTATTGTATCTGAAGGTGTTAGTCGTGTTAGAAATGCGCTGATTAATGGAGATTATCAGTCGTACGATTGGGATACAGGTTAGTTGAGTTGAAAATAACTGAAAGGATCAACTTTTGTTTTTCTTTGTACTATATTAGGCTACACATGTCATCAAATTGGTTCAGATGGCATTGTTATTCAATTAAGTCAACCTTATGTCGTTAGTTCAATGAGGTAAAAGTAGAAGAAAAACAAAACTATGTAGTTTACGAGATAACATTCCCAAGTGAATCGCACCGTTTGGTCTCATATTTTGTTCATCGGTAGGATCTAATGAGACTAGGAAAACCTAAAATATTTCGTACCCTTAGACCTTTCCTTCGAAGTTATGAGCGTTTTACTGAATTGTCGACCTTGTTCAAGGGATTTATAGAAAAATTGAATAAAGGAATTCTGAGCTGAAATTTTGTCTAACTATAGGTCACATTGGTGTTAGAAAATTGTAAAACTTTCAGTTCAAACTAATGTTTTGTTTTAGAGATATTGCAAATTGACGAAAACGGCCATGGTCCACAAATTATCGAAAATTGACTTTTCTTCAATCTGCAATATCTCTAAAAGAAAACATCAGTTTGAACTGAAAGTTTTACAATTTTCTAACACCAATGTGACCTATTGTTCGACAAAATTTCAGCTCAGAATTCCTTTATTCAATTTTTCTATAAATCCCTTGAACAAGGTCGACAATTCAGTAAAACGCTCATAACTTCGAAGGAAAGGTCTAAGGGTACGAAATATTTTAGGTTTTCCTAGTCTCATTAGATCCTACCGATGAACAAAATATGAGACCAAACGGTGCGATTCACTTGCGAATATTCCTTCGTTCGTTACCAGCTGAGTTTTGTATATCGTGTGCGTGAGTTCATAATTTATTTATTCCATGGCCTGAGTTTGTTTGAGATAGCCTACCACAAAATAGAGCCTTCGCAACACAATTGAATAAGATAAAAGCGTATTTTCAGAAATCTCAATGCATAGATGATTGCGCTTTGATATCAAGACTTGAATTACCACATTGATATAATGATGAAATTAACAAAAATCTAAAACATTGTGAAATCGAGTCATAATCATTTTATCAGTTTTCGACCTATCTGCAGGTTACATTTTTGCACCGGAAATACATCAAAACGATTCTAATACCGAGATCGTCTTCAGCATCCTATACGACACTCTCATATACTCATTTTTTCGGAATTAACTCTAATTATTTTATCATATTAGATTGTTGTTATGGGATTGTGATAACCGTTCATATTCTTATTATATTGAAACATCACCCGATAATATAAAATGGTCAAAAGTTGTTGATAAACGAAACACAGCTTGCCAGTAAGAAAAAAAAAATTTTTTCTTATCTTTTAATGTTTTCATCGAAATAGATCATGGCAAATATTAACGTTTCCGCCTCGTATTGTTGTATTCATACGCATATGTGGTACACACAATACAGCGAATGAAGTATTTCATTGTGTTCATGTCGAATGTCCATGTAAACCTGATATACTTAAATTATATTTGAATGAACAACGATTGAATTCATCAGAAAATTCTCAAAAGAAAAACGGTATAGCATGTGAAGAATTTTATAATCATTTTGAATCATCGTCGAAAATCAATAAAAATTCGTTATTAGAAACGCATAAGATTTTACCGTTTATGATCAAACCACATTATACAGAAATATTTCATAGCGAACAAGATGACGATGAACAAAATCAACATTGAACTTCGTTCCAACCATTTTTTATGTAATTTATGTACATGTTTTGTTTTCAAACTATTTCTTTTCCTCTATACAAAAGTAATGAGTTTTCTAAGTTTCTCTCAGATCACAATTTCATAAATAAAATAGTTTACTACTTATTAGTAAAAATATTAAAAGTTTGAAAGAACGACATCATGGCTAACTAGCGCATCTTTTTTTACTTCTGTAAGAATAATGAATAAAAAATTAATTTAAAATTGATATATTCGGGGGAGAAAACATGCACTGCACAATTTATGGATGGACTCTTGGGTGTCTTACGTTTCGTCTCACCTCTTCCGAACACCCGTAACTGTTACCGGGTGGATGTTCAAAAATGAATTTTATTCGTAAAAATTTATGACGGGAATTCGTAAACACGTATGTACCGGTGATCGTAATAGACAGTAGGAAGATCGTAATGTGTTTACCGGACGCTCGAAATAGAGTATTTTTGCTAATATATTTAATGTAACACCTGGAGATCGTAATAAACATCGTCGGTAGTTCGGAAGGAAATTCTAAGGGTACTTAAACGTGGAGTTCGTAAAAGAATTTATAAGGATATTGTAATTGATATAAAGATTTTCTGCTCTTATAGACAATAATAGGTTTCATTTTTGATTACATCCATGATTATTTCAGTAGACAATTATTCTTTCTTTGCCTACCCTAATCCACTCTCCCCGGGGATTTCTCTAGCG
Organism: Rotaria magnacalcarata; assembly: GCA_900239745.1. Lineage (NCBI taxonomy): Eukaryota > Metazoa > Rotifera > Eurotatoria > Philodinida > Philodinidae > Rotaria > Rotaria magnacalcarata. The sequence goes on from OENM01000584.1 coordinate 30,236, forward strand.
AGAGTTGACTAAGGTATACACCTCGTGCTATAGTCTCAGAAGTCGTTTCTAAGGATATAAGTTGATTAAAAACCAACAGTTGTCGAAAGCAACAACTGAGCAAGCTGCTCCTAAATCTTATTTACATTCAACTCCAATATTGAATCGTCTTAGCGTTAGACCCAGTGATCATACTACTACTGCTGCTTCGTCTTCATCCTGTACATCATCATCTCAGTATGATCTCATTGCTTCAACATCGAGAAATAAACAAATAGCCAGGTTCAAAAAATGTGTACATTCATCGAAGAATAAATAGAATGATGATGTACTTTAACACTAGAGTAATGAATATATATGTATTTATTTTCTTTCAATAAAGCTAGTATTTTGTAACAGAAAGTATTGAAGGAATAGGAAGAATAATAGCTAATACTAGAGTTATTATAGTAAACAGAAGTGTAATCGTAATTGCTTGAATCCGCCGAAACATTGACTACCCAGGCCGAACTCGTACGGCGGGAAACGGCAAGAAAACACGGGAACGCGGAAGCAGTATTCCTGTCGGAATTTTCCGGAAATTTTCCTGTAAATTCCCAGCGGTTTCCTGTGTTTTCAGGTAGGAACTGATTGGGCAATCACCGAAAATTTCCGGCCGGAATACTACTTCTGATTCCCGCGATTTCCTGTGTTTTCGTACATGATACGGTGGTTTTCCCCGCATTTCCCTGCCGGTTCGCGCAGTATCCGTTCTCCGGAATCATTGACCTAGGTATACGTGATTTTAGGCTGCGACTATAGCGTATCACTACATATTTTCTCACAGGGAAACAAAATATGAACATACTTGCGAAAATCGTGTCGTCTTTTTTTTATTACGATTTCCATGTCTTTGTCATTACGAACATCCGGACATTCTGATTACGATCTCCAGTCAAATTTCGATGTTCCTAAAGAGAAAAATTTGCAAGAAGTTTGGAATCAATTCTGCGTAGGGTTCATTCCGGACACCATGTCTATTTTTAATGTCAGGAGATCGTAAATAAATTATTTTACCGGAGTTCGTAGAAAAAGAAGCGAGACGAAGTGTCATTTTTCCGGACTCTTATCCTTACTCAGAGTGTTGGGATTTTTAAGTCATTCTCTATTATAACATGGACAAATTTTGAATTATTCGTGTGGGTGTGAGTAGCGTGGCCGTGTGGCGATGAGAAGATGCACACCCACACCCATTTGTAAAAGGAATGTTTTTCCTTTTATTCTGATTTCAAATGAAAGCGTTGCAAATTCGAAAACGAAACATTACTCCCATGAGTGACACAGAGAGTTGCTCTTATTGTTGATGAGCAAACAAAATACATTTTCTTCCAATCTGAGTCAGAGGGCACAAACTTCGAACTGAATAAGAAATTTTCAGTTAGGAGTAGAGAATATTTCG
>OENM01000584.1:41341-52914 GCA_900239745.1 Rotaria magnacalcarata
AATCCCTTGAACAAGGTCGACAATTCAGTAAAACGGTCATAACTTCGAAGGAAAGGTCTAAGAGTACGAAATATTTTAGGTTTTTCCTAGTCTCATTGGATCCTACCGATGAACAAAATATGAGACCAAACGGTGCGCATCACTTGGGAATATTCCTGCGCTAGATTTGGTTTTGTAATAATTCATCTCAGACGGTTATATCATAAGAAATTATGGTTTTAATTATGCTTTGACTATTTCCTTCTGAAACGCCTACTTACAATATAAATACAATGTCATGACTTTTCGCTCGGGACATTTGATCTGAGCTGTAAAACTGAAAACAAAATTATTCAAGACCTACATGCTTCGCTACTATGCTATGCTATCATGTTAAAAGTGAGTGAATAGAAAAATTAAATAAGGCCTATAAAAAATTTTAATTCAATACAATTGACAAACTCAAGGGGGAGACAGCGGACTTGAAGTGCAAACGTACGTCAAAGTACACTGCTTGAAGTAGCTTCAAGTACTTCGAAGTAAGTCGAAGGAGCGTAAAGTAGCTCTAAGTCACTTCAAGTCCAAAAGACCGCTGTTTCCCCTTGAATAATCTTCTTATTTGCAACTAATTCATAAAGGGACTGTAAGGTTTATTTTCTCACCAGTTGACTATTCTACCTCTTTATTGAAGAAAATACTCCACCATATTTACTATATGAAAACTCAGACAGAGAGTGAGTGAATAAGAGCATGAACACAGAACAATATATGTTCCTTCGGTCTGTGTCAAGAGACATAAAGAGAAAACTGCATAGGAGAAGAGTAGAAGTCATGCTACAATGTCACGAAAAGTGAAGATCATAAAAGGGACTCTCCTGAACTGATTAATCTGTTAGATTGTTATTTGTTGCAATGTTGAACACAGTAAGAAGATTTAGTCTACGGAGAAGTTGTTTTCTTTTTGGTTTTGTAATTATTGTAGTATTGAAATTCTTTTTGTGCAAAGGCGAAGAATAACGTAATCATATATAAGAAAAATTCATTAATTTGTATAAGTGATGGCTGTGAAAAAGAGGAAAAACAATTGTATTCTCGGACTAATAGAAGAAAAAAAATACTATCTACTTAGGATATACCAATAGTAGTGAGAGTGATACTTTTGTGAAACACGATCTGAAAGGAGTGTTGAAGTATATAGGGTAGAAATTTGAACCCATCCCCCGGCCCCTCCGCCACAGACCGTTACAGAGAAATTAATTAATCAACTAATTGACTAATTAATAAATAATTATTAAATTTTTCTGTGACGGCCTGTGATGGTTTCTACAGACTACATACATCATAATACAGACCGTAAGAGGGAAGCTCCACAGACCATCAGTGACCGTGATGGACGAATTCCAGAGAAGTTTCATCGTGTTTCACATTTTAATCTCACAGGGATTGCGCTAACAGCTTTTTTACCCTAAAATAGGCCTCAATAAATTTTGTTTCTATAACGTCTGATAGAAAAAAAGGAAGCTCTATCTTTCTATGCTATTTGATTATACTTCCACTAATATCATAATATTAAATTATCTATAAAACCTATTTCGGCTGGTTATGTACTAGTTGTACTAGTGAGTATTTTTTGAAGAACTCTTGATAGAAAGAAGATAGAGAACGGCGGTTTTCACCATTGGAAAGAAGAGATGAAAAAACATCCAATGATGTATTACAGAGTTTTATAATATGACTTTCGTAAGGTTTTCAATTGGCCTTTTTCACGCCAACCTATGTAGTAAATTATTTGCAATAAAAATTTTCAATTATCAAGTACACATTCAGATCATTAATTCAAGATCTACAAAGCGTGAATGGCTCAAATGAATAATATGTGTTTTAGTCGAACTTCTAATACGATTTTCTAGCGAAATATGTGAAAGAAATCACTATTCTGTGCTTTTTCGTTGTTTCATTAAAAACAATTATTTTTCCGACCGTTACAAAATCGAATAAAACAAACTTGAGAAGTCATATTAGTAAATTTTGGGATATGTGATTCGATGCGTCTTCGTCTGTTCTTTCTATTAGTGAAAACCGAAGTTATCTATCTTATTTCCATAAAAAGTTGTTCAAAAAATACTCATCACCATTTATATAACAATGAAATACGCAAACGAAACAGATCTTGTCGAAAAATGATTATCATGATATTAGCTGAAGAATGATCAAATAGCACAGAAAGATAGAGCTTCTTTTTCTCTATCAGACGGTATAGAAACAAAATTTATTGAGGCCTATTTTAGGGTAAAAAAGTGACACTCTCACTACTTTTTTGTATGCTCTAAGTAGATAGTGTTTTTTCTTCTTCTTTCTTTTCGCGCGCTTACCTTTTAAGTAAACAAAGAATAGAAAACTGCAAAGATTTTATTACTAAGTAAGTAAAGAAAAGAGAACTATTCTTCTTCTTCTTCAGATGATGATGATGATGATCAATGAAATAAAACAATGTTTGGATTTGGGTTTTCTATTAAAATAAGGATCAGACGAAAAAATTAATTATGCATGTTTTGCATCATATTATGAACAAAAACAAAATAAAAAATATGTTACCTTAACTAATGAGAATATAAATGACTGATTCTAATTTTTGAGACTTTGTTTCCGAATAGAAATTTTCTGTTGCTTGTTATCATATATTTATCATACAGAAAGATAGGCAATGTTCGATTCACTATATATATATATGTGTGTTCTATGGACAAACAGATAAAAAATGATTTCGCTATTACTCCCACAAATGCATTTTGCATTTTATGCGTCGTCTTTATTAGTAGTATCCTTTTCTTCATACAAAACGAAGTCATAAAAGGCTGTTTTTATAAAAGGAAATAGAGATGTGAATATTCTTCCTTAGGGAAAGTTTTCATATCGCAATCAATATCTCTCTTTTTACGTCTAAATATCACTTGATTTCAATGCCTAGTTGTTCGTCTGTCCTTCTACCTATCTTACAATAAAGTTCATCGATCCAAATAAAGTATTTAATCGATAAGCTAATTGTTCAATGTGATAACGAAAAGTGGCCTACTTATATAAATATAATTAATCGACGAACATTTTCTATATAAATGCTAATGATCCTTCCTTAGGTTCGACTACCATCAAAATAGAGCAGACACGTGCCGACACTAGATAATTTAATAGATGCACTGGCCGATTTATCACTGCTCAGAGTATCATATTGATTACTGTATTTCGAAGAAGAAGAAAAAACAATCAGATAATACAAATCGTACCCAAATGATAACTACCCATAATTTGTTTCTATGTCATATATTAAATCGCTCTAGGGTGTGGGTATGTAACGCATTTACTTCCAACTCATCAATTACAAGTCTATTGATAGAATACACGTTTTAGTAGCGAGTATCAACTTAGACGTTCACAAGGTGTATAACGTATTAATATTTGAAAAAAAAATGAAGTATACAAAAAGTAGGACACATTTTTCTTTTATCTAAGATCAACATTATAACAAAAACAGGTTCTTCTAGTAATAGATAGTGAATAGATATCCTTGTCTAGTGGAGTGCTGTTTCATCGTTTTGTCATATGTCGATCATTTGTCATTTGGGAAGCCTGAAGAATGAATGTGAGAGAGTATAATGATTTCCTACAGCCAAATGATGTATTGAGATAGGAAAATATAATATAATATGACATCTATCACTTTTGTGTTGTTTATCAGAAATATTAATTGGAAATTTTCATCATATAAAAGATAACCTGTTCGATATTTCATTCTTTCACTGAAATAGCCTTACCTAGTTGAACAAAGAAGACTTGATAACATCAATTATATTTATAGTATGACGAGAGAGAAAAACATCTTATGCAATAAGATAATACTTAAATAATATCCAAGGTTATGTCAACCGAAAGACATGGTGAAAAAATAATATTGACTTAACATTCTTTTTTGGACTATTGACTAGGAGAAGTGTATTGAGCTATAGAAAGAAAATCGTCATAACCTTGCGATAGGTCTGGATCGCATATTTCATAATCTTAAGTAGACGATCAGATAGAAAACTGATGCATAATTAAATGAATAATATTATAATTTGATCGTAATCTGTATCTGATTAGGAATCACGAGAGCACGATCAGAGATGATCCCATTATAAGCAATGGTAGAGTTCATTGAACAAACATTTGCACCAAAAGAAAAGTCAATTGTGTCATGACTATAAAATTCAAGTCGAAATATTTCTATATGTACACTGGTTATCGAAATTAGCCGCGCAGTAGATAGTTTTTATGTGAATCTCCGAACCCTAGACGAGTAAAATGACCTAGTTGTCATTATTTTATACTATCGAGTTTTGACTGTATCGATCAAAACCTGTCATTCGACTAATTATTACTTACAAACAACTGCGCATTCTCTGTTTCGAAGCAATTTTAGTCAACACTACGCTAAATTTTTGTCGTGACTCATACCTGAAACATTCATTCTATAAACTAGCAAAGATAGCTTTTTATCTCACCTATTGTTAACTTCAGTGTCTAATATACAATTTAAGAAGAAAAGAAAATTCAATATTTCACATTGAAAAATTGTTCTATTTATTTTCTGTGTAGGAGTAAATCGCAATTATACTTTCGGATATCACCTCATTAAAACTTTCAAAGAGGTACAGTGCCGGAAATACTAAACTTGAAGTATCCATTGTTGCGTTAGACCTTTATATGATCGAACATAATGCATCGGATTACTTAGAATTTCTTGATAGCTCTTGAAAATGATTGTATCTAAAGATAGTATTTCCAAAAAGTTGGAAATTCAAATTAGTATTTATTCTTTTTTTTTTGTTACATTGAGTTTTATATTACTTTGTTTTATTTTGTTTCTCTAACAGCTGTAAGTATTCTATTCTAATTCATGACTTCACATTAAATATGAAACCGAATACTACCATCCGCTTTTATAACCAATTTGAAATGATAAATCATAAAAGAAAACTTTTGTATATCAGAAGAAAACGAACAGATAGATAATCGCTCTTTCTAAATTATTCGATCTGCTGGATCCAATTATAAATTGGTAAAGTTCAATTGCATGACCCGTCTCAAAGAACGAATGAAATTCCACTTATAGGCGAGTCTGTGATTGATATATACACCGGAGACGATCAACAGCATTTTGTTTTCATACAGAAGATTCTATCAGTCTGTCAGTTGCAAACTTCCGGAATAACTCTAATGAACATCGTTCTCGCAACCGACTTTTGAATAAAAGCTAGAGCAAAAAACTTGTTCTCAAGTCAAATACACATTTGTTCAAATGAATTATAGCAGATTTCAACTTGTATCGAATACAAAACAGGTTTATAGAAATGAAATAGTTGGATTTATTTTGACTGCGAAGAAAAATGATATGATGAGATTATATCGACAATAATGTGTCGAACGGAAGTTTTCTACTTGCACGCAAGAGACTACAAGCTGTAAAATGGCAGAAATCAGATTATTTCAGTTTATATAGTTTCTTACGACATCCGTCAAGTAAAACTAAATAAATACACTAAGCTCTAATTGAGTACAGTGGACACGCATCAAACAGAAATATAATCTATTGAATATTAAAAAAATAATTCGTATTAAAAAAAAAGAAAATAATCTTAGTTCTAAAAGGGAAGGGAGAGTGAATGTTTCTAGTTGCGATTTTATTGGATCTTCCTTTGTATTGTTTCGAGAGATTAATAACAGTTTCTTTTTCATTCGTATAATCATGCGCTGTAATATTGACTTCTAAAGTTTCCTGCTTGACTGACTATAAGTATTACCTGCATTCATGTCTAGGAAACAATACCATGAAAAGCTTCTTTTCTTTTTGGCATATGCTGAATGAATTCATTAACATTCGCATTTTGCGCTGGCAATGCTGAGCAACGTCGAGAAGAATATTTAGATCGACATAGGAGTTTATAGAACATTGTTTGAGTAACAGAATAGTTAAGGCTCTTGTAAAAAGAATCTCACGTTCTTAATTCCTATAGTATTATTTCATATCATAACTTAGATCTCTATGTATTCGTGTATTTCTTAATGTCATCATGATCTATTCAGTGAATAGAAGAAAAAAAGGCACAGAAAATATTATTTCATTTCAACCAGTCTGAACTCATTGTCAGTTTTAGCAAAATATTTGAAATAATTATTAAAAGACTTGTGTAAAATCTTTTCTTTACATACACCTGTTATTAACAGTTTATTGTATTCGCCTACTTGAAATCAATCGATAGTTTGTATGTAATCTTTTAAGTATTCCCTGAACATTCATAGAAAGCAATTATTATATAGCACTAGTCATTCGATCGTTTTGCTTCTTTACCAATTCTGAGTGGAAGTGTTTATGGTTATAGAATCATAGGATTTCATCTATTGAATTCCGATAGTTTGTCGGAAAAATAATCGAAATTCTAATTTATCTTCTGATTTAATACAAAAATTTTCTTTACTGAAAGATAACTACAAAGATTTTGATCATCTTATTCTTTTGGGTAAAACCTTGTTACATCCGTACTTGTTATGGTTTTACACAGTGCAAGAAAATAGTAAAAGGGACTGTATCTTATGACACATTTAGCTTTGAACATTCAGATAAAGTCCAAAGTTAAAAAGATGCATGAGAACAAAACCGTGATATTTCTTGTTTATAGTACATCAAGCGAAAAAAGCTGATTGTTATTAAAGCAATCGTTGGGCAATCAAAAAATCAGCTTTTTCCCCCTTGAGCAGAATCATATTTTCTGAAATTTCTCGGGACCAAAATCAAAATTGTCGAATCTCTATATACATACAAAAAATTTAATCTATCCGGAGAAATTTTACTTTTTTGCTTTTTTGAGAATAAATATCTCAGTATGTATAATATTGGTTTGTTTCAATGATGAAATCTGGCATCTTTAGTTTCAAGAAATAGCGAGTGAAAATGTTTTCAAATATTTTAAATTTCCGCGCCCACCTGATGATTCAACGGTACTAGTTGCGCGGTAGTATTTTGGGAATCGAAGGCGAAATTGCTATTCCGAAGAATCCTTGGAGTCAGTTAAAAAATCTACCCTGCATTAATCAAACATGAAATTATATTGAGATGAAATATAATTCAGCTTGATTTCACACTATTAGAGCTTAATCATGCAAGAATAGCATAGTCACTCGAAGCAATCGGTTAGTTAAGGAAATAACTATTGCGTTAAATCCAATAATGAAATATATTTTTGCTTTAATTTCTAATTTAAAAATGAATTGAAACAAAATAAAAATAATAATAAGCAAAGAATAACTTCGATGAAAAGTTTATTTTTCTCTTAGAAAGTTTTAACAGATTAATATGTTGATAATCTTGAGCAAATGAATGTACAGAGTGGGAAATAATATTATTCAAGTGGAGTATCACTATAATTTCAAATAGAAGATATGATGTGTTTTATACCAAATGAAAGCTCCTGAAAAAATTGGATTTAGGAGTATAGTTGATAATATGAGAATAGGATATAGAATTACGAAAATTTTTTCAATTTTTCAATGCATAATTAGGCATTTCCACGGATAGTCAACTACTGGAAACATCAGGTTTGTTCGTCTTTCAAGCTTTATATAGAGCTCTCTTCGCTGATCATTTTGACCAAAAAAAAGTTTCTAATTTGATCCATAAATAATGATGTTAGGGTCAAAATACTGACAACCTCAAGTTGTTGTGGTTGACAGATCTAATATGCTCATGAGTATTTTGACTCTAACATCATTACTTATGGATCAAATTAGAAACGTTTTTTTAGTCAAAATGATCAGCGAAGGCAGCTCTATATAAAGCTTGAAAGACGAACAAACCTGATGTTTCCAGTAGTTGACTATCCGTGGAAATGCCTAATTATGCATTGAAAAATTGAAAAAAGTTTCGTAATTCTATATCCTATTCTCATATTATCAACTATACTCCTAAATCCAATTTTTTCAGGAGCTTTCATTTGGTATAAAACACATCACATCTTCTATTTGAAATTATAGTGATACTCCACTTGAATAATATTATTTCCCACTCTGTACTACATCAGTCTATCTGAACATATTTGTTTCACATTTCGATTACAAAAACGAACAAAATTTTCTTCTATTTCCGATGCTTTATTATAAATTTGATCGAATTGAATGCATTTAAATTTTATTCATACATACAAACAGAGAGAGAGAGAGAAAATTCTGGAAAACATCGCAGTCGATAAGATCGGCTAAGTGATCGTTCATGTAGCTCTCGTCGAATTAAATGCAGAAAACAGCGTAATTCAGAGTGAATCTCACAGAATAAAGTAATACAAAGCGAAGTAAGTTGCTGTAAACGATCAAACTAGGGACATTTATGAAAGAACAGTTTAGACCGTATTCTAATAGATTATAGATGTTCCCTTCTGCCTGCTGAGGAATATCTCATTAGCATGTGGAAAAAATCCACTGCATTAATCGACTTATTGACAATATCTATATATAGAAAAACGAAGATTCCTATAAATCTTCCAGAACAACAGTATATTTTTGACATACTTTTCCTAATCTGTAGAGAACAGATACGTTGCCAGTATCATGGCATTATATGGCGTAGTGTATACTACAAAATGATAAATATCATAAGCAATATTCCAACTATTCTGTTCTTGGAAAAACACCTTCGGTCGTTCGCGATGAGAAAATGATACTTTCAAAAAATGAATTGAAAATTGTTTTGTTTTTCATGTCGTTCCAAACACCGATCGATAGATTCAGAGAAATTTTTGCTGATGGTTTGAGACGATTGATACATAGTTGTTGAATAATGTCACCTGATATAATCAATGGATCATAGATGTCTGAATGTCATATACCAAGGGATAGATTTTCAATGAAATGTATACATTCTAATAATCGTTGTAGAAAGTGTAATTTGTTGATACCAGTCGTCAATGTATGAAGATAAATTGTATTGGAAATATTTGGTAAAGTCATTAGTGGCGGTGCTGANATTAAATGGAAGTCGACAGATTGTGTTAAAGCAGATAGAGATGCATACACCTTTGAGAAAAATTTAAAAAATTCAATTCGTCACTTTATTACAAGTTTCCTTTTTAAACAAAAATCTACAAAATTTATAACGAACTTTAGTTCGATGTCTCTTTTTAACCTTAGCTAGATATGCTCCTTCTACTACTTGATAGTTGAATGGATAAAACTTTGTCACATCGACCAATAGAGTATGTAATTGTTTTACTACATGATTACGTAATAGCTTATCAAATTCCTGTGGTGCAATATCAATTACATGAAGACATCAAAGTAATGTTGTTTGATGATAGTTCATAGAGGATGAAACGAGTGACCAACCATCAATAATATTAATTAATGTAATACGTGCTGATATGCACTATGATATGTATTCGACTATTTCGTTTGACGAGCATTGTTTTTACTCTCTCAGTTATGTTAGTCAACATCAGCCAGAGAAACAAAAAAGCCTCAATGACAATATTATTTATTTAATAGAAATGCTCAGACACCGATAGAACATCATTGGCAATCAAACCAATCTGGGAAATCAAAACTTCAACTTTCCCTCCTTGTAGTATATGCACTGTGACCTAAGTGCATTACCTGTTTTTTCTTGTATTTGCATACATTCATATATATAAAATAAGGATGTACCAGAGAATGCTTTAGAAAAATTCTAGAAAATATTCAACTGATTTATTGTTTAAACAAATAAAAATAACATTTTATAGTTAATTTTATTCATAATTTTTAGCTATATTTTTTCTTTTGATTTAACAACGATCGATCTCACAGAATAACTTTGTTTTTATGTCACTGTCTCTTTTTCTTATTTGTTTGTTTATTAACCTTGAGCCTCACTGCATAACTGTATGTGCATGTTTCATATAAATAAAGAATAAATGCACAAGAGAATACACGCGAATATAAAGTGTATCACATTGATTTGTACTACGATTAGGCTATTGGCTACTATTACTATTAGCGCAATAGTCAAAAGTTACTACTCTATACATAGAATTTAAAGCTTGCCGATAAATTTCTTTAAGTTTTCTTTACAATTTTCTAAATCAAGCATGAAAAGGACAATAAAAAACAAAGATAATCGAGTATTCGTTGACCTACTTCTATGATATTTGAAGACGTGAAATTAAGTTCAAAATGCGAGGTTACTTAACGAAATTTTCGTTTAAATAATTCGCATAAAAAACTGAGAAATTACATTATTAATTTTTATTGGTTGAAACTCCTTTTAAATATCATAGAAATTCTAAAATACGCACAAAAAATGAATGATAAAAATAGGTATGTTTGTGTAGTATCTTGAGAATTTGATAATCATTTTTGTTGTAATATAAAAGAATTTTCGTTAAGTCAATGAGTAATTCTTGTTTTAGTTGCAATGATAATTAGTCTTTGCTTTCTCTAGAAGCTGTCCAATTTTTTTTGTGTTGGCTTTGATGGCTGAGATTTTTTTGGCTGAGATACTTTTGGCTGAGATATTTTTGGCTGAGCTGGTATCGGTTGAGATATTTGTGTATCTCCGATCAACGCACGAGACGTAAATTTCAAATATTCCTCAAATGATACATTACCATCGCGATCATTATCCATGCTTGACATAACTGCACTAATTTCTGCATCGTCATGTGCAACATGTGCTCGATTAAGACATTCTTTCATTTCTTTGTATGAAATATACCCATTTTTGTTCTGATCAAATTCCATAAATGACGATACTATATCTTTAAGTTGGTCAGGTTTGAGTTTAACAATAATAGAATCACTGGTCATGTTTGTTCTCTCTTAGTTTATTTGTTTTTCGTGTTGGTTGTAATGAAAAATATTGCACGTTTGAATAACATAAAATACGTCGTAGTTTCTATCGAATTACTTGTGAAATCAAGCATAGTAACACACGTGATCGTATCTGTTTATAAAATGCGTCGAAAACAGAATGCGCGCAAAGTATTTAGTAAATGATTAGTTATAACAATAATATTCACAAGAATCTATTAGACGGATCTATGTTATATGATTATTACAAAGCTAATAATCATTTTAGAAAATAACAACATCAAATGTGAAACAGATATTATTTTTTTCTATGGAATTGAAATTTGAAGTTAGATAAAATGATCTTTTTTAGGAGTCCTATTCCGGTTTCAGTCGCTGAGCCCAGACGAAAAATGTCATGTTAGCCGGATCCAAAAACTTCTAGTTGAATATTCTATAGTTGTAACGAAATGGTCACCGTCACAAATGTCCTTCAGAAAATGTCCTTTACTGAATGTCCCTCGATTTTGGTCCTTAGAAGAAATGTCCCTTAGTGAAAATGTCCCTTTTAAGAAATGTCCTTCAAAAATAGTCCTTTATCATATGGTCCTTCAAAAAAATGTCCTCTATTATAAAAATGTCCTTTTATTAAAACATGACAAATAGCCACTGAAAATGTTCATTTGTGTTTTTTATTTCAGCAGGTTAAAATGCATAGTTTATTTTTCCTTCACAACAAAAAAAGAAAG
>OENM01000584.1:53298-73464 GCA_900239745.1 Rotaria magnacalcarata
ATTAGTCCGCGGGACATTTTTTCAAGGACGAAAATCTGGAGGACATTTTTTCTAAGGACCAAAATCCGCGGACATTTCGTCAAAGGACATTTTCTGAAGGACATTCGTGACATGATTCAACGAAATGAACTTATCAATCATCGCACAACTCAAGAGAAAAAAAACTGATAAATATGCTAATCATCGACATCAAGAGTGTAGAAATATTCTTTTAAATACAAGCGAATTGAATCTTATAAAATATTTTTATTTAAACTCATTTCAAATATTCTATGAAGTTATTCCTACTAATATTTTCTTATAGAATGCGTTTAATTGATTGTGAATTGCAATACTCTCTTAACGATTATAACTATAGTTTTTCTATAGAATCTAATGTAGAAAAGGCAAATAATTAATTAACTAGATGTATTTATACATAATATCACTCTAACCAATTGCCGTAAACTATCCAAATTCTACTACTTACGATATTGTTTCATCCTATAGTAGAATTCAATCAATATTGAGTAGGGGTGTCAATTTACATTTTATTTAATTTAAATTTAACTTCGTGAAAAGTTAATTTAATTTAAAATTAAATTTGCGAAAATTTATTTCTCGATTTAGTAAATTTTTTTAAATTTAAATTTTAAATTTAATAGATTGTTTGGATGGATACACATCATTGCTACAAGGAAAATACGCGACTTTAACAGTAGTAAATACTAAATGAGAGGAAAACCTAGTATTTTAGGTTAATATTTGTTCATAATAGTCAAACTTTCTCTATAGATTATACAGGATTCGTCATCTTTCTTCTTCAAAATACTGGGATACTCGTAGAAATATATTTAATAGCACAATTCATAGAAGAATGACTAGTTTTAACTTTAGGAAACAGGAAACATACTCAAATTTGACTTTAAATAGTAGCAATCAAGTCAAAAACTATGTTTATCTACTAGTTTTCAAAATTTAACTGATTTGAATTTCAAACAGTTTAATTGATACAAAATTTAAAATTTAATTAAATTTAAATTTCTTGAATTTAAATTTATTTTAAATTTAAATTTTTGAAAATTTATTTCTCGATTTAATAAATTTTTTTAACTTTAAATGTGACACCCCTAATATTGAGTTAGACGAAGACAAGTACATACTGTGTGATTTGTTCTGCACAATGGCAATAGTAAACGTGAACTTCGTGATAAGTAGAATCTATGATTTCCAAAAATGATCTCATCAGTTATGTGTTATCTTCTATGCCAAATCTTTATTATTTGTATCTGCAAAAGACTGATGTTTTTTTGAAACACTCTTTGACGACATGTGTGTCAGAATAGAATTATATCAAGAAATCTGGATGTTCACCAATCATCATATTTGACGAGAATGCGTGAAGTTTGAACCCATTCTTTCTCACATAGATCTTGTACGGTGATCTTATAAGAATATTTTTGATAAGTACGATTAGATCGTTTGTTGACAAGAATTAATATACTTCTCGTTTCAATGTCTATTTAGTGTTTATTTAAAAGATAAATTTAAAAATATTTATTTCATCTGCCTTCAATATATTGAACGATGTATATGATTCAATCTTAATCATGAACTCAATGAGTAACAAAACTGAACATCATTATCTTGATTAACTTTCTAGGTTAAATGGATAGTTTATTCATGCATGAAAGAAAAGAAAAGAAGAATGTTGTTTTATTCACTGGATCGTTTCTTCGAACCGAAGTCATAGAAACGTTTTTGTGAGCCAAAATTGTAGAGTCGCTGAGCACGATCATATTCATCATCTGAATTTCGTGAACTAGCCTCTTCATCATTGACTGATCGAGAACCAAAATCATAGAATCGTTTTTGTGCTAATGCTCGTTTAATGCGCATATCGGCAATATGATTTTGTTGCTCCTGATTAAATAAAACAATAAAATAATTAAAAAGCAAACTTTAATTCATCATACCGAAAGAGCACAAGTCATAACGAATAATGTTATATAACCAATAATAAGCATCGTAAGAATGCTGATTGGTTGCATAGTATTAAATGATTTACAGAGTAATAAGGATATGATATCTATAAAATACAAAACAAAGACTTTGATGACGTCTACTAAAAAGAAAGTTCATTGTATGGAATCCGTGCATCGGATCATATACGAAAAGATTTAGTATCTGGATAGAACCTATTAGTCTATTTATTTTCTCTCTTCTCTCTCTCTCTCTATTCTGATCGAAAAAGAAAAAGGGCAAAGATTTGATTCCACATAGCACAAAAATATTCTTTGATGGCAAAAAGCAAAAACATGTTCAACCTTAAAATGCAATATTAGTCTAATAGAACTATCGACAGTCATTAATAAATCGACCATAAGAGGGGAAAAAAATCTGTGTAGGCGAGAAAAACGCGATTCCTGTTTTTTATATTACTCTTTACTCGAAATAGTTCAGAGAGAAAAAATATGTCGATGGTTGAATACATTTACTCTAGCCGTCGGCTTAATCTGCTTAGCTAGTGCATTGAGCGAATGCCATCGTTCTACTTAGATTATTCAATTCATTATCACTCTATCTATTAATGACTCTCTGTCATAAATGCCGAAACATACGCGTCGAGATTAGCTTGGTTTAGTGTCACTCATAGATGTTTGCTCATATTCCAGCTGAAAATTAAAATCGGATTATGATGAAAAAAACAATAACGTCTACTTTTCTTTTTCTACAGTATGTTTTAGACATTGAAAAATTACCTAGTCTGCAAATCTTGGCATGTTTTTATGAAAAAATTTGCCATTTGCGTCAGTATACCTAAAATAAAAGTTTCATAATCATGTTTAAATTAACAAAAACGCAAGAACCTTACGAGTGGGTTAATGATGTGTTTTTGGCGTGTAATTTATGAAAAATTGTAACTAATTAGCTTAGGAAATTTAATTTTTTTTCTTTAGTAAATGACAGGCGATTGCTGTTGAATTCATAGACAATAATCGCATGAATCATTGTAAACATATATGCAGAGCATTCTATTGTTTATAAAAATAATATTTAATTGTTAGAGGATATAAGTGTATCTGAACAATTCATTTCCTTTGATCATATAGAGCTTGTCAAACAATATAAATAACAGATTTATTCTAGATCTCAAGCGATTGCGATCTACGTAAATTTGTTCTCTAGGCATACATTTTTGAAAATCATATACAAACATGAATAAAACTTCTCGATGTTTTGCTTAAACTATAAAACACAAAATCCAACTGATGAACCATCATATCAATAGTTTTCAGGATGCCGCGCATTCGTCAAGATTCTGGAAAGGAGTTTCGGAAAATTGATGTGCAAAAGCATGAATAAAATCAGATTAACTTAAAATCTTCTATTGCAAAGTATTACTATACATATGTACATAAAGATGATTCAGCATACAATAAACAAGTAACAATACTTTCTTTCGTTCTAATAATGATGGATTTTATACCTTATTTTGCATTTTCTGTCAGTAACTTTATTTTGAATAAGTATGTTTGCTTTTATTGTGCCAGAGATTTTTAATCCCATATACATTTACATAACAAGTTTTTTTTATTCAAACTCAAATAGAATGATTTCGCCTTTTTACTACTTGATTCTATATAGGATTAACGGTGTTTATATTTCTCGGAACCGATCTATTAATTGTTTCTATGAAATTTATAGTTCAAGATGATTCTCAATTCATTTTATTGTATAGATTAAAATTAGCAGGATGTAATTTTGTTTTAGAATGACTGTTAGTCTTTTATTAGTAAAATTGACGATTTGAATTCAAAGCCTTTTATTAGTCTCTCTTATCTTTCAATAGATGCCACAAGTAGAAAAAAGAAAAGAAAATACCTTTATTCTCATTTGTACTTGACGACATGGTGGAGACATAGCAACGCTTATACGAAAAGAAAAAAAGCTGAAAAAAACATCGTGTTGTGGTTACAGATCACTGTATTTTATTAATTGTAACATCATTTTTGAAAGATGATGCACAGTAGAGCTAATATTCGACCTTACAATGCTCAAGTTCTTGTGGGAAATTGGTATGAAGATAGAGTCATGGAAGAAGTATGATAATGAGGAAATTTTGTTTTTAAATTTTTAAAAATCATTTATTTAAATAATTAGGAAGTATTAACAGATTTTCTTGAAAAACGTAGCACTGGTCAACTGTCATCACAAAAAATGTCGGAAGTTGAACGCATGTCACAAACAGTACGCAAACAGATTATTGAATCGAACAAAAACGACATCGTATCTTATAATTATTTTTAGATTCCATTAAGTGTATCTGCTGGTGACGGTTTACTTCGTTTTGGTCATCAACTCATGCTCATCAATACATCGGTTTATTCCGCTCATAATACAGGAGAAAAGTCACAATTAAGCTGCTGTTTAGCGACTGGTATTCCACATTCATCGGGCTTACAGGATGGAGCAACTGAAGTAACAGCCACAGGGACAACATCAATACGTCCGACGCTTCGTTCAGCTTTTATTCTTGGAAAGTAAGAGAATTTCCGATCCAAAAAATAAAAAAAAATAGCAAATACATAACAATTGCTCTTCTGTGTCATTAGACCGAATCTTTCGGTTAGTTCTGATTCGATTAAATACGGCGACGAAATAATACTATCGGACACTAATGGAGAAGTAAAATTCGCGCACTCTCTCATTTCAAATATGAATTTATCATTGAATAATATTTAGTTATTTTTAACTTGTGTGAAAAGTTCAACACGCGCCGGACGAACATGTGATGTCATTTTTACTAATAATAAAACTCGAAATAGTGTATGGATCGTCATGCATCCAAATATCAATGCACGATTAGAATTCGATGGATCCGACGTGAAGGTAATCGCGACTTTTGTTTTTAACTTCAATATACATAATCGTTTTCAATAGATTGATGATAAAGTTGTTCTTGCTCATGCGCCAACTAATAAGTGTTTATCGGTTGATGTAGAACATTCTAATAGGTATACAAAAATAAAATAAAAAACAAGATCAAATTTCATTTTTATTTAATCCTTCTTTATTTCTGTTTAAATTCTAGATCACCATATGGACGCGAACATGAACTTTTATGCGAATTATCTACGGGTAATTTTGCCACATACAAAGCTCCTATTCTTTGGAAATTTCAAACTCAATCAGCATATTAACATGATTTTTATTTTATTTTTTCCTTTCGAATAGAGATCTTGTATGAGCGCGAGTATCTATCAATGTGTGTGTGTGTGTGTGTGNAAAAAAAAAAAAACAGAGACCCGGATAATCAATTAAGGATGAAAGTCATATTGACTGACATAAATTAATACTTTCATAATTGATACTGAATTTAAAGCATTATTTGTATAGATTTTCATTTCAATTTGTAATTCAATTTCTTGAAATGCACTTAATTCTTTAACAACAAGTAAATGAGAATTATGTGGTGGATAAGCTTTTAATTGAAAGTTTTCAAGTGAGGTTTCACTTAATTTCGTATATGGATCGACTGCAGTGATGAGACGTAAGTCAAATTCAGCATACTGATTCGATTGTAATTGACTATTTCGTATGCGAAAGATTTCGATTGGCGTACGCATTTTAGCTAAAACAAAAAGAAAATATTCACATAGAAGTCCTCGTTTTTATTTACATACCAGGAAGTGAAATGAAGGAATAAACATGTTTAACTGGTTTACGAATTGTACAACGTAAATCTTTATCATTGATATGTTCTTGACACCAACGTGTTGACAATTGACATCGACTGAAAGTCAAAGAATTCAAATTGATTTATGAAACAAAAGAGATACGTTAATTGATTTACGTATTGCCAACTTTTTCATAGCCCTCAGGACATTTAACATGGTAACAACGATATCCACCAAGAATATTAATGCAAGCATCTTGACTACGACAATTATGAGTACCAAGCGTACATTCATCAATATCTTGGCATTGACGACCACGTTCGAGTAAGAAACCTGTTGGACAAATGCATTTATAGGAACCTTGTGTATTCACACAATGATATTGACATAGATGTTTAATCATTGAACATTCATCGAGATCTAAATAATTAAAATTAAGAAAAAAATATGAACTAAAACGTTTTCAACCTCGGCATGTTCGTTTATCATTATTGAGTCGATAACCATCTTTACATAAACACTGAAATTAATTCGTAGTGATCGTTTGCATTTGATTCTAATAACGAAAAAGAACACTTACATAGTACGATCCTTGAACGTTAACACATTTCTGTTCACATGTGTCCGGTGATATTTGACATTCATCAATATCTAATATAGATAAAATTATCAAAAATTACTTTAGCTTTTATTGAATTACCTTCGCAGAAAGCTCGTTCAGCAATCATTTTATATCCAGCAGTACATTCACACTATGAATTCGTTCATTTCTTTTTTTTTTTGTAATAATTTCTTTTTGAATAAACTTACAGCGTACGATCCAGGTGTATTACGGCAAAATGAATTCGTTGGGCAAATTGTATTACTTCGTGAGCATTCGTCATCATCTAATACGACAGTAGTATTATGAACTTTTTGATATGCAAATGAAATACATACCGACACAAACCCCATATTTAAATACAAAACCAACTGGACATTCGCACTATAGACGGAAAAAAAACGTTTTTCTGATAGTAAATATTTAAATTAGATTCTTACATAAAAAGATCCATATGTATTTTTACAAGTAGCCGGAGAAGGACAAGTATGGTTGCCAATAGAACATTCGTCGATATCTTGAAAAATCAAAATGGATGCGAAGAAGAAAAACAAATCATTTTTATTACCTAAACATTTCAAATCTTTCATTTCAAGTCCGCTTGCACAACTAAATGTTTGTACACATTTATATGATCCCAGTGTGTTATCACATCTTTCACCAGGTTTGCATGGGCTTGGCTTTTGGGCACATTCATTTATATCTATTTAGATAAGAAAATAATATTAACAAATATGCAGATATGTACTGTCTCTCGGAAAGTCTATTCGATATTGTTCTGTAGTGGTAACTACTGTAAAGAACGCACTTTGCCTTCATGAAACCAATGGAAATCATTATATTCGAATTTCTGATTCGATATATATTTCTTACCAATGCATTTTCCAAATGACGATGAATTAAAACCTGGTTGACATTGAACTCTTTCACAACGACCAAAGAAAGCATTGAATTTTTCGCCCGTCGTACAATTTTGTGGAAGACATCTATGTTATTCACATTTATATAAATCAAAACCATTTCTCAATCAACAGTT
Source organism: Rotaria magnacalcarata (assembly GCA_900239745.1). Lineage (NCBI taxonomy): Eukaryota > Metazoa > Rotifera > Eurotatoria > Philodinida > Philodinidae > Rotaria > Rotaria magnacalcarata. Next base: position 60,596 of record OENM01000584.1, read on the forward strand.
ACCTGTACGTTCCAGGTACATTTTTACAAATATAACCAGGTCTAGAGGCAAAATAAAATTTCTATTCGCTTTATTTATCCTACCGAAAAAAATTGCAATCACTTGCCTACACTCATCAATGCCTTGATCGCATTCATCAATATCTATAAAAGAAAATCAACATTTCCGATAAAGACAATTTCTCGTCTTTAATTACCCATGCAAGTTTGTGTATTAGGATCAACTTGATAACCCGTACCACAGTTTCTTTCTCGTATACATCTTTAGATAGATAAACAAATAAATACATTACGAAAAGTTCGTTCTATTACCGATAAGATCCAGGCATGTTTTCACATCTCTGTCCATGAGTGCAATTATGTTTATTAAGTGCACATTCATCAATATCTACATAAACAATATCATGAGAGAAAAAAACTTCATTTATTTCACAAAAAAATAATAGTCTTACCTCGACAGTCTCCTTGTTTAAGCGACCATAAATAACCAGATTCACATCCTTCAATACATTGATAAGAACCTGGTGTATTCTCACATTTCATTGTATCAGGACATGGACTTGAAAGACATTCATTGATGTCTAAAGAGAGAGAAATGACATAACAATTAAACGTGCATCTCTTGACAGAATATACGTATATATATATATATAATATATATATAAAACATACCACGACAACGTCCTTGATCGCCCATTTCAAAGCCCGCATGACAATTCACTAGAAAAGATTAATCAATATGTTATTTGATTTATTTCATATGTATATATTTATTACAAGATTTTGATTTTTTGCAACAATTTGTGAATTGTTCACCGCATTTCTCATCGAGTACAGGCACCGGTTCACAATCTTCAAAATGTCGACCTGCTTGAACGCCTAATTCGCAACATCTACAACATATCTATCAATAAAAGAAATATATCTTTCGCTAAACCAAACTACAAAAACAAAAAATAATCAAACCTTATAAGTATCTTTATTTTGTAATTTTGTTTCATTACATGGTAATAATCGTAGTGCCGTATTTAAACCTTCTTCACAAAAATAATGACGTAGACTTGATAGACAACATATATGTGATAAATAAGGACAATAGTTTGTTGCATTTGTATGACTGTCGCCTGGCAGTGCATGTGTTAACATCGTACATGTTTTATTATGTTCAGCTTGAAGTCGACCTGCTTGACAACATTCTTCAGCACTATTACGAAATGCATCTAGTAAAAGAAAAATTTCAATTATAAATAGAAGATAAATATTTCAAAAAAGAAAAAAATAATTATTTACTCGCAGTTAATGAAGAAATTGTTATATGTACTAATAGAACAACAGTTATATTCAAAAACATATACATTATTTTTTGTACGAGTGCTATATGCATGTTAATGCCAACACAAATCAACCGGTAATGTATTATGGAAGAACTCCTTTTTCTTTCTATCTTCGTTGTTGATGTGATATTACAACAGCATCAACTATATTCGACCTTCGTACTCGTCCTCGTTTTCCCTTCTATTTCTTCTTGTGTATCCACCTAATCGATTGTCAACGACACACATTTTAGCAATTCTATACGGAACGGCAAATATCGAGATTGTTTCATCCATTCTAATATTTGCTTCTGGGTGTTTCCAGGAGAGATCAATTGAATGATCATTTGTACATTATAGGGAAAGCATTAATACACACACACACACATAGATTATGTAAGAAACCATAAATCTAATTGAGCCATTCAACAAACTTTTATATACAGAAAAAGTCTTTTTTTTGTCATTATAAGAGAACATTATCATTCCACTGGTCAATGAAGTAATATTTTTTTTCTGACAGAGAAAAAGATTCCTTCTCTGTAAATAATGCTTCAAAAGAGACTAATTTGACCGCAGAAAAATTATAGACTATGTATTTTCTTTTTCTTTCAGGAAACATTGACCTAGTTACCAACAATATCCATTTCCTGTGGGCTATTATTTGTCCACCATTTAGAATGTTCTAATAGTTTCTTGTTTTCCTGTCTCATTGAAGGACATATTACTGAACTTGTTCATGTCTTTTAGCGTATTTAGTTGACCAGCATCAACACAAGCGCACACCTTGCTTCAGTCACGGCAAGAAAGCAACAGAAAGGAACGATAAATATACGCACATACTGCTACATGAATTCAAGCCATAAGAACGAAACATTCCTCTGTTCTCTTGTTTCTTTTTTTCTTCTTCTTCTTCTTGAATTTTACTGCAAGAAATAAAACACAGCAAGCATTAACCCAAATGAAGAGAGAGAGAAAAAAAAAGAAAATATACACATCCAATGAGTACTTGAATTTTGTATAAAGCATCAACGCTTGCCGTGAGAGTGAAAAAGAGAAGAAATAAAAAGCAAATCTCATCTGTATATTTTATACAGCCACCTATGTCGTACCTATTCTGTCTCTTCCATCCGACGTTATTCATCAGTCTGCTATAGCGAATAATAATCTATCTGCAAATCGCATGAATTTGATCAGATGAAAATAAATTCTACGATTTTTTCTAGATAGAAATCTCCCATGGAATTAAAATTGATTCTTTTGCTCAATTTAATATATATCTATATTGATATAGCAAAGACAGAAAGTAATAATTCTGTATCCGCAACTACCACCGAAAAGCCTATTAAAAATCCATATGAACCAAAAGATCATATTGTTAATCCACATAATTTTTCTTATATACTCAATCCTGGTTATACAGTATGCAATACAAGTAGTAGTAGTAGTTCATCTGTTTATATTCTGGTTTATGTTCATTCTGGTCCAGCAAATTATCAACGACGTATTGTTATACGTGAAACATGGGCAACGCAAACATTATTTCCTGAATTACGTCTTGTATTTATGATTGGCAAAACCTTGGATAAAACCATAATGAAAGCGATAGAGTATGAAAATGAAATGTACCAAGATATTGTTCAAGAAGATTTTATTGATGCGTATAAAAATCTAACATATAAGGGTATAATGGCATTAAAATGGATTTCAATATATTGTTCGCAAGCAAAATATATTTTAAAAGTTGACGACGATATTGTTGCTAATACATTTACATTAACGAAACATTTAAAATTTCTGGATAAACTTGATCCGAATAGACAACAGACATTACTTTGTTTATTATGGCACGCTATGAGTGTGATGAGAGATAGGTTAGAATTATATGGAAAATAAGAATATTGAAAGAAAAATTCTTTCTTTAGTAAATCAAAATGGTATTTAAGTAAAGAAGAATTTCCATTGGAAAAATTTCCACTCTATTGTAGTGGTTCAGGTAAAAAACTTTTAAATGTTACTAAACTATATTCAATACTTGTTTTTAGCTTATATTTTTACCGGAGATATGGCTGCAAAAATGTAAGTTTTATCCTAAAAAGAATATGTACATATATAAGAGTGAAACTGTACCTTTTGGAGTGAGATTTTCATATATTACTGATTTCGAATTGTATCACATAGAGATGTACAGAGATAAGTTAAATTTAAATCAACGAATCAGCGCAGGGTATGATAAAAAAAATCGAATTTCGCAAAGAGATACACTCCGATAGCTGTCAAACTATAGAATGACGTGTTTCATAAATTATCGCATGGGACATGCAGAAATATGTTCTTTGTATTTTCATAATCTCTCTTCGTCCTTGAATTTGATCGAATTGATTTATTCATTATAAGATTTTCTCTAAAGTGAAATGACTCAAAGCTGTAGGTCTAAGACAACCCTATTTTTTTCCCTTTCAGATAAAAACTGATTCGTCTATGCCCATTAAAACCAATATTTGAGTCGAATATATACATTGAAATGATTCACATCCTACGCAAAGTTTATTAAGACCGTGCTTGAATGTTCGCGTGAACCATGCGAACAACCTCGCATTTTTTTCCTCATGGTATGATGCAATAGAGCGTCCAATACAATTTTGAGAATACTAATAGAATCATTGTTTATTTGCCACTCGATATTTCAATAGGCATTTAATTAGAATTACTAAGTAATTTAGGTAAATAAAATTTCACTGATCTATAATCGACTTTCTTGTGTATCGATGCGAATCGCACCTCGGTGAATATGCAAGAATGTGTCAAGAATTTAGAACATAACAAAGAGTACTACTCACTAAAGGAGTTGTCAACCTATTGTGACTTCCACGTCTACTGAGAAATTCTTCGAATTTCCTATCAAATTGCTTTTCACTAGTCGTACCAAAAAGTTACAGTCGATTTTATATCAGAATTTTTCAAGTCTTCTTTCATTCTTAGGTATAATGCAAGTTTATATATCCCATTCTTTTGGGTCGATGATTATTATATAACTGGAGCAGTCGCAAGTGCTGCCAATGTAACCTATACTCAATTTGGTTCACTGTATACAATTGCAGAGCAAGTCGCACACGCACGTTTTCTATCGTCAAATGCTTTTTATACGATTATGTTTGGACATTTTGTAAGTATAAAAAAAAGGAAACTGACTGAAATAGTTATTTATTCAATTTTAGCCCGGTTCAATGAATCATATGCGTGAAATATGGCGTCGAATATTGATGCGAGAAAAATTTAAATATCCAACAATTGTTAAATCTCATTCGTTTAGTTGGGATGAAACGATTCATCCACAGAGCAACAATTTACTATAAGAGTCAATGTCTTTCGTTAAATATTTGTCTGATAGAATAATTAAAATTTTATTATACAGTAAAAATATTTATGGATTATTGCTTAATATTTTTTAAAAGCGTTTTCTGAAATTATATCTATTAGTTATTAATACTCAATAATAACACATAAATGAAAAAGCTACTTTTTTTTGTAATAGAATATTATTTGAATGCTATTCTAATTGATCATTCGATCAATGATAATATAAATTTTCAGGTTTTTTTAGTTCTACTATTCTCGCATCATTTGGACGAAACTGAGAAATCAGTAGAATCCTATGCTTTAATTTGAATAAATCACGATCAGTTAGTTCTCAGTTGTGTCCATTTTGTCGTGCGGCACTACACAAGAGCCTTCGTCATTCGTAATAATCACGGATTCCAATAAGTGAGTCAATAAAATTTCAAAATCGCAGAAAACTTGTATTTATTTAATTGCATATAAATCACACCAATTAGAAATCAATCATACTCTATTATCTAAATCATGTAAATTTATTTTATGAAAAACCAAAATGAAATACTTTTAAAATATGAAAAAACAAACAAAAATTTAATTTAGCTTTGTAAGCAAAATGAAAACACTCCGAAGCAGACATTACTATCACTATATACATTTGAATACTGAAAGAAAATCAAATCATCTGACATCTATTGTGACAATATTTATTCATAAGTTTCGAAATTGTTTTCTCGAAATACTCTTTCTCGTACTGCAAATGCGCGTCGTTTTGCTTGTTCGTATTCGTCTGAAATTCAAAATATAATTAAATAAAATATTAGTCATAACGGTGTGTGTAGACAAGAATCTTTTTTCCAACAACGCATCTACTTACTAATAGTATCATTAATATTGCTCATAAATGCGTTAAAACTATAACAATTAAGATATAATTTTCTAAAGAAATTCTATAGAATAAGTATACCCATGATGTTTGACGACTGAGCTACGGCGATTTTTTTTATATTCGTTTGCTAGACTTCTATTGAAAAGAAAACATACTTTAAAAAATTCCACAGATTTTCTATCTTTACTGTGATTGAAAGACAACATTGAGTCGAATGTTTAGCATTCCCGTTGAAACAGTACGAAAACCAAAACGACTTAAGATTTTATTATTCTAAAAGGTAATCATCAAGATATTTATTTCTATTACAATGAAATATTACGTTTTTGTTTTGAAATGATTTCGGTATAGCAACATAACTTATATCTTCAAGTTCAGATGAACCTCCGATATAAAAATGACGCAGTTCATCAAATATGGAATTACCATATGGTCTCCAACATGATAAATGTTCATCGTAAAATCCTATTCAATAAAGTAAAGTAGTTTATTGGAGAGGAAAGTGAATAAACGCGATTTTTAACCTGGAATACTTGGAATATCGATGTATGTGTAGCCTTCTGTTCGATGACGATTCCATGAATCTAATGAAGCAATTTGAAAATAGATTTTTGGCATTCGAGGAAGTTCTATTGAATAGAAGTGACCAATGAAAAACATTAAGAGAAAAAAAGGATTCTTTTCTACCATGATCAGCTGCATGAGGCGATGGTTTGTACCACAGTTCAAATTCAAATGGATATGAATAGTAAACAATGTCATCCTAAAAATAAATCAATACACGGATACGATATTAGAACTTTTCACTTGATGCTCTTACGTACATATTTACTAGATGCAGTAGAACTTGCTGCATGCGTATAACCAGATAAAAGCATTGATGATTCGACGTACCAATCTACAGAATATATGAAATTTATTTTAGTTTTGAGTTTTTTTCTTTTGCAACTTACTATCAGTTAAATCTAAACAATAATAAACATAAATATTATCGTAGTCGAAATTTTTTCCACTAACAATTTCACCGAAAACATTTAATTTAAGAACATTGGGCGGTGGCTAAAATCAAAGAATTTTAAAAGAATTTTTCTATTTCAAAATTACCGTATCGAATTTTTTTCCGACCATCTTTGTTAAATATACTTGTTGTCTTGCATAAAATTCTGTTAATAATCTTTTTTCTCTACTAAGATCATCCTTAGTGACTGGTATTGAAGCATGTTCAATGTAATACTGATAAAAATCATTATTGAAATTCTTCGATTCAATCATATAAGCTAATTTGCCAGTATTAAAATCTGGTTTTAATACGATGGTACCATTTGAATAGACATTTATTTGACATAGAACATGTTCATTAGTTGTTCGTGAGCCACGTGCAACTGCGTCTGCTGTCGTATCAATTCTATCGCTCAAGTCAGCCATTATATACATTGTTTGATATGATAAAGAGGCAAAATGATTTGTTTGAATTTCGTCAAGTGTTGGGTTTTCGTTGATAAGATTTATCTTAGAAATAAAAGCTTCTTTACTGAAAAGAGATTTTAAAAATCGATAGGCAATAGAATGTTGAAACTAGCAAACCTTGGTCGAATTTGAAATGGACGGTCTGGAGGTTTTTCTGAAAAACAAAAAGGTTCTTTTATTTTCAGCATTCAAATATTTATTTAGTAGAAATTAAATATAACAATACGACAATACGTAGGTAATTTAAACTTTCAAGAAAAAAAGTGTTTGCAATCTCGACTACCTATATTCTAGTGCATTAATATTGATGATCGTGAGTTTTTTGTTCTAAAGAGTACTTTTGAAGTCATCGAGATCCATAAGTAAGAAAAAGATGTTTTCATTTTAACATTTAGATTCGATAATCTTCATGAATCATTACTTACGAAAAGTATTTATTGCTAATGCTAATTGACTTGGCTGTTCATCGGGGGAATCAGTCATGAAAAAATCAAGCTAAATTTGAAAGAAAAGCATATTAGTCTTAACTAAATTGAATAAAAATTGGCATACATTTCTTTCAGCACATTTTGGATCACTTTCAATGTACGTAAATATTTTTCCAGGTTGTCTACGACTTTTTCTAAAAAAGCACACAGTACATTTCTATAATGATCAATTGTATGTTTACTTCATTTTTCGTATTTCATTAAAATATCGTTGTTCAACTAGCGTACTGTCAGGTCCGATATCTTTCTCATAGGTTTCGAACTCCACCTAAATAAAATTCTCTATCAAAATAATAACCGAGAAATGAAAATACCCGATTAAAAAGTTTTTGCTGCCAACTAATATCAACTTGTTCGTATTCCTCGCTTCTTGTTTTATCGAGCAATCGTGCTACATCGGCACTGCTAGTTTTCGGTTTTTCAAGACCTCTTCCTTCGTTATCAAGTAAACGTGATAGATCGTCTTGAATTTTGAGCCACTCTTGACTCGGTATTAATGCATTTGATGTGTAGCGTTCTAATTTGACACTAGGAAGAACAAAAAAGAAACGAGTTGATGAACAGAATTCGACATTTTCTATTCACCCTACCGAATTTTAAAGTTACTTAAAGGGTCATCTGATCGATAAATACCATAGTTAATTTCATCATCATTAATATTCAACATCATTTTTGTTGAGAGAAGAAAAAATGAAAATTTAGATAAGAAGATGTTTTAATATTGGTATCTATTGGTAATAATCTGTATGATATGAATGGTCAAATCATGTGTAGATGTCGTAGGTCCGAGCATGCTGAAAAATCTCATTAAACGAAATATTATTCACGAGAGGCTGTCAACTGATGAAAAGAAATCTGTGAAGCTCCGGTGGAAAAAGTATTTCTGTTCAAGTAAATACTTAGTGTATTCCTTGAGCATCGATAATACAACTTCTTTACAATTTTATTCACATAGTAGTCATAGATTTTTGTCGTAATTTACAAGACGTAGCTTGATAATATAATTATTTCCTATTTGATTTTTTGTGGCATCTATATTCGTAGAGATTGTAACGCAAATACAGAATCTCATATTCCTTGACGATACATCGGTATGGATTAATATATTCTTGTCAAACGGGAAGCATGATACTTTTGCACTTCAAATGAAGTATTATGTTTTACTCAAATATATATATATATATTTCCTTATCTATTAAATATAACTTAAAAAAATTAAAGATTTACAAACAGAAAAATGCTCAATTTTGTATTGCAATTAAAAGAAATAAATTTAAAAAAGAACAAAAAATAGAATTCCATTTGATCGTTATCTAAGATGTTGATTGAATATCTGTTGTTGTTGGTGGTGGTGGTGGTAAACATTCTGCTCGAACTTCAAAATGAAGATCGATATCTTCTTTTATTTCCTGATCACCTATTACATGATTTTGTGTTATACCATTAGGCATAAGAGATTCTTTCAACAATTTTTCATTACATTGATCACATACACGACATTGCGGAGAACTGAAATAGGAGAGGATCATTTTTTCCCCGAATAATTCATTTTAAACTAACTTTGCTTTTGGACCTTGTATCCAATTATTTGAACAATTGTAACAAAATATTTTTTGACAAAGTCGGCAATGATGCTATGAAAAATAGATGTTTCTAACGAAATCAAACACATATAATAACATACTTTTCTTACAGTCCATCCAAATACTATATTACAATTCGTACAATTCATAACTTCTTCATCGGGAACCCATTTTTTTGCTTCTTGTTCTTCAAGTTTTATTTCGTATGAATGCATAGTATCAAATAATTCCGCTTTTTCTCTAAACGAAAAACAGGACTGTCTTTTCTTGCGTAAAATGTGAAACATCACAATTTTATCTGATAAATTTTCATGATAATGCCCGATATGGTCTGTACTTTAAACATTATTTTTATACTGAAATTGTTCCTACCGAACAGCTTTCACCAATCGACGTTTCATTTCTTCAAAATCAAGTGTTCTTTCTTGTAGTGTAATCTCTAACTTTTCTTGAATAGTGTTGCGCTTGTTCTAAAAGAAAAACAATGAATAAAAAGTATTTCAAAAAAATAAGATTATTATTTACTCGTTCATTTTCCATTAATAATCGTTCATCTTCAAGTAAATTTGTTGACTTGAACGAGAAAAATATTATATAAATAAGTCAAATTTTTTTCGAGTACTACTTTTTCAAGTTCAATTTTTAATAGTTCAATTTGTTGATTTTGCTCATTTGAATACGATAAATTTTGTTCGTGCTAGAAATAATGAACTTCAATCACAGTAAAAAGAATTTTAAAAACATGACCTACCATCAATTGTAATTTCTGAGTCTGCTCATCATATTTTTGTTGTAATTCATTGATAAGAATATCTTTACTTTCGATCTCCGATTGATACTGGGCTATCTGGCTTTCATAATCTTTCATTGTCTAAATATAAGAGAAAACATTATGAAAGAGATCAATTTTTTGAACTATTTTTCGTACATCTGTTGTTATTGTTGTTGAAGGTTCAGTGAAAGCAGACAAAAGTTGAAGATTGAGATTACTTATTTCTTCATTTAGTGAAGTTATTTGAATTTGTAATTTTTCATTTTCACTATTTAATTTATCGACTGTTTCCTTATCGGTCGATTCATGAGAATTACCATTTTCATTCGAAGAACATTGAATTTCAACATCATTCGATGGATGTTGTTCTTGCAGTTGCATTTCTAATTCATGATATTTTTGTTTCCAATAAATGATCGTATTTTCAGGATCTTCATCAACAGATGAAAGTGATTGTGCTGCACTACCATCATGAATTGATGATTCTAGATTCTAAAAATATATGATTTTATATCCAAAAGCAAAGAAAGAAAAATTGTTTTTCTTATACACGAAAAATAGTTGGTAAGATTGGAATTGTAGTTGAAGTATTTGGAAGAACTGAAACGATGGATTGAGAATCAACACTATTCTAAAATGACATCACCGAAAGTTAGACTTAATTTTGTCGAAAATAATTTCACTTTCGGATTTCTAATCTTTACTGACGATTAACAGCCTGATATATATATATTCATTAAAATTTGCTTTTATCGTATCCTGCATTTTTAAATGAATCTTTTTTTTTATGAAAACCCTAATGCGTTTCTCAATAAGTTCGGGTTACTAATCTTTTTGTACCATTGATATAAGACTTGATACACTATTATTTCTCATTCTTGATGCAGCATCGGATAATGTTTTTGGACGATGTTCAGTTGATCTATGAACAAAACCGATAATTAAAGATTGCTTCTTTTATTTATATCAAAAACAAACTCGACTGCTGGCCAACAAATATCAAGTTGATATTGTGCTTTCGAAAGAAGATCATATCGAATATCATTTAATTGATATAAAGCTTGAACAATACGATTCATATATGATGGTGTAGTCCAGAAACATTCATCGATATAATATTGACTATAATTTGAAAAAAGACATTGTTTTGTCAATTCATGCATTTGATCTCTTACTTGACAGTTTTTGTCATCATGAAACTATGTTGAACGACATCGCCTAAACGATGATTTTGTAAACAAAAACGAAGAAATAAACGCCCACGACCAGTAGAAGTTTTTACTTCTTGACTATTAAGAACATATAAAACGGTGTCGTATAGAGCTTTGCTTTCTTTGAGTGCGATAGAAAAAAAATTCCAATAATTTTGCTTATTACTAGTAGTATTTAATAAAGATTTGCGATCTTAAATGTATAATATAAGAAAATCAATTCTAGAAAATAACGATTTATGCGTTTTACTTTTGATGTCCAGTTGTAATAGCTGTTCAAAATGTTGAAAGAATAATTGTAAATGAACATTTGAATCATCGATTATTATCGGATGTTGATTATCAGTTTCATTTAGCGATTGTGCATATTGGGAATGTAATATATTTGTTTTCTCTACAATTATAATGTGCATCTTTTAGTTTCCGAATCTTTTTTTTCGGTTTTTGTTTATTTACCTTCAATTATTTCAATGGATCGTAACACAGATGAAAGTTTATGAATATCTTGTGTAGACATCTTCAATGAAATATTTAGATAAATGACAAGAGCTACATAGGCTTTGAAATATCTAACCTCACCTGTTTTTTATTTTTATTTTAGTAGAACAAGTTAAAGTATATCTATTGGCTGAGAGTCATCATTCGACATGACATCTCAAGTTTTTCGATTGGTACTAAACTGTCGTGATAGGATAGCAGATGAGGTCGCTACTATGGTGAAGTCTTCAAAGATGAATAGTCCCCTGAATAGAAAATAAGACAATAGATTTGACGAGAATGATATTACTGTTTCAATGATGGATCCTATCTATTAATTTGTTTTATACAGTCTAACTCACAACAAGATGTACAGAAGTTGAATCAACTAAAATTTTTAGGAATGACTTTTATAAATTTGGACTCTACATGTTCATCGTTATATGAAAATAGGCAGTGATAGCTTATCATATGTAATTAGAACCAATAGAATCACTGTGCAATGTTTACTCTTATCTGTCCCAATAATTGTTTGACGTAAAATAGCTGTTGTATGTTAATAATGTGATTTGTGCGAAACGAATTAGAAATATTCTTTTAAGAATTCTTCTATACTACATATAAAGTGTAATGCTAATGCTCAACTAATATAAAATATTATTTAGGATAAAACTATTAAAAGTTGTGGTACTGTAAAGTAAACAATCATACATATTCAACGGAATTAAGGTAACATTCTAAATTGAAAATAAATTAAGATATATTTAGGATCGGGGGTACCCCCCTCTCGAATTGCCCCAAAATTTGTCAGTTTGTAGAGTTATATCCCAAGGGTCTAGGGTTAAAATATTTTGCAGGTTGGATGTTGTTTGGTCGAGTTATAAAAGCTTCAAAATTTGAAAAAATCGATTTTTCCAGCTATTTTGATGTCAGCGAAAAAAGTAATTCTTACCGATTTCCCTACGCGTATAAAGCTTTCTAAAATAGTTTCGTCTTTGCAAACTTGTTCACTAGATTCCTCTCTATGGGGTGACATTTTTTCATTTCAGAAAAAAATTCGTTTTCATAGAGTTTGAGGCTTTAACTTTTTTCTGAAATGGTACTTTTCAAATATTGAAAAGAGAGTAATCGGAGGACATGGAGTTATACGCCTTAGCATGATTGGTTTTCAATGAAACTTTCTGTGTACAAGAAGATATCTACTATGTACCTCATTGCCAAATTTCAAGGCACTAGCATCAAGATTGCCAGCCTTACCCCCAGTGGCGGAGCCTGGGGGGGGGGGGGGGGGGGGGGGGGGGGGGGGGGGGGGGGGGGGGGGGGGGGGGGGGGGG
>OENM01000585.1:0-51521 GCA_900239745.1 Rotaria magnacalcarata
TTCTAATTGCGTCTCAATGCGTTTCATATTGAAAACACATTGGAACGCATTATAAAACCGTTTTCCGCGTTTCAACGCATCGATTCTGCGTTTCGTGTTTACATGGGATCGGTTAGTTGAATTCGTTGTTTTAATCTATCAAATTTTGTGTGAGTCATTGTTGTTGAAAAATAGCGAGTTCGGAATTGTATTTCAAAATCGAACCATGTTCTAAAATGATGTTCATTATTATCGAACCATAATCCAGCGGATTGTGTTAATTTGCCACGCACAATTTCCAAAATTTCATGGTTGTTTGATTCATCGTTAGCTTTTGTAATATTCTTAATACTTTTCAAAAAACGTTTTACATCTTCCGAAGGATGTCCAGAAAAATTCGGTAGTTCATCAAATCGAGCTTTTGACAATAATATCTGATCAGTCATTGTATTTGTGTTTATATTTAATTTTTAATTTGTACGGTGTAATGAATCGGTCATAATTTTATATGATAATAGTTCCTGTTTGTTTTTTTTAATTTGAAATCATGTTCCAGTAGCCGTAATGAATATGTTTTAATAATACTAATTAATATGACAATAAATCAGTTAATAAATGAATGAATTACAAAAAATGCATAGATGAACGAAATTCATATCAGAATATCCATTTAGAATTTTGCAAACAATTATAAATCTACTACTAATGTATTTGAGTTTCCCTGTTTTTTTCTAATTTAAGTTCATGAAAGCAAAGAGATATAATATCAATTTCTTGTTTTGAAAATCAAAGAGACGGTTTACTCAAGAGTACACCTTTCGTTTATAATCAATATGAAGATATAGTAGAAAAAATTTGCTCACCTAATAATGAAAGCAAGTATTATACGTATAAACAAAGTCGAGTAATCTTGTGTTAAAATAATGCGAGTCTTTTTTTTAAGGCTCTGTAATGATTCACGGTTCAAGTTTCGTTATAAAGAGTTTTGTTAGGATATATAGACGAGTCTCTAATTAATAGAGGCTCTGATAATTATAAGTTGACAATTAATTAAATCGAACAATAATATAATTCTTGTTTATTTGCTTTGAAATTGTTTTGCAGGGTGGCCAATTTCTAGGGTTTCTCTTTCTCTCCCTTTCTCCTATCGATATAGGTATATGTGTTGATGATCTATATGCACGAACTTTATTATATTTTTGTAAACGAAACATTACACATATATATATATATAAAGAACACAAGAAAATAGAGTACCAATAAAGATGAAAGGAGATGAAAGAAGATAGAGGATTACATGAAATCGAGATGATGTCAGCTTGCGACATCACCCTAACACTCTGTAATAAAGAGATATTTTATCATGCATAAGCGGTCTAGTATGGTTTACTTCAACTGTTGTAAAATGAATTGTGATCTGAAGATGAGGAGCTGCTAGTTGTCATATAGTTTGAAGTATTTAGTTTTATTAACTCAGATAATTGACGTTGAGCTCCTAAGAAGAGTAAACTAACATCTATTTATGAAAAAGATTGGCATATTTTGTTTTAATTCTTTTCATGCATATTCTTATTTAACTAGATAATTTATTCAACTTCTACAAAACGTCTCTATGCTTTCATAATCCAGTCAAAAATACTTTTCTTTCATCTGCAAATTAATCAATGAAATTCGGATAATTTATGACAATCACTTATTTTCTCTTAATATATTTTTATTTACCAAAGAACATTCATGTCTATCAAATGTACCAAAGCATAAATATCTTGAGGGTGTGGGTGTGGCCGCAGTCGTATATATCCATCCTTTACTTATCCACGCCCATATCCACACCCTCTAGTTGTGAACTAAGAAAATACGCAATATCCTAATCGGACGCTTTGTTATCAAGATTGGCAAAGTATAGGTTTTTTTTTTTTTATATATAGTTTATTGTGCCATTAATGGTTCACATATGCATAAAAAAAGAGAAATAAAGATCTGCGTTTGTAAAGAAAAGAAAGAGTGAGTAAGAAATAAAGTTTCCATTTTTTTTTTTNAAAAAAAAAATACATTTGAAAAGAACGTTTGTTATGGGCATGTAACATTATCAAAGACCTGTACTAATCACGTACGGGATCAAACAGAAAATTAGAAAAGGAGAAAATTATAAGAAGAGGAGAGAAGAAAAGAAGAAAAAAGAAAGAAGAAATTGTAAGAGGTACACCTTTTACGATAAATGAAATTTCTATTTTGCCGGTTTTCACGTATTTTTCAAAAAGTAAGGGCTCGTGTAGATATTTCTTTCGTTTATTTTACATACGTACTATTGATTGCATATAAAATATTTGAATACAAATAAGCTTATGAGGGATGTGTCTTTCTTATAGTAATTTATTTGCTGTTTATGGATTTCTTTAAAATCTTGCCATTCCTTTAGCGAGTGTTTTACTCTGTTTATTAATCTATTAGGGAAGATACTTCTCCTGTTAAAGCCCATCAATTTAAACCAACTCTTATCTGTTGTTATTATTCGGTATGCTTGCCATGTTTGCTGAAATAACATGGCGTCTGGTGACGTCATGAGATGTAAACTAAATCTGTTCCAGTAAGAGTGTAGGTGGTCGAGTAACGATTGTTCTTGACTTAATACGAGTATAGATATGTCGTCCCACTTTTGAAGTGAGTATACGATTCTAATGCCCGTGCAATATACATGTTCTATATATCTTTGTTGCTTGTCCGTGTATAGGAACCACGTAGAGAACAGCCAAGCAAAGTGTGGTATTGCAAATGCCGAGAATATCCTTTTTCTCATCTTACAGTTACTTCTAGGAATCGTACGAAAAACGTGTTTCATTCCTTGGTATATTTTTCGTATTTTCCTTATTCTTTCATTTATGAATGGACTCCATCCTAGTTTAGTCGCTATTGTTACCCCTAAGTACTTGAATTTTTTCACGTATTCAATCGACACACCTCTAAACTCAAGTTTTGGTCTTGCCGGTGCAACTACTGCGTGCACTAACAGTGCCTTTGTTTTCACAACATTTACGGGGAGTATATTGTCATCTGCAAATTTTCCTAAACGTTCTAGTGTTAACCTGGCCCTTATTTCTAATTCAGTTATATTTTCAGAAAAACGCTTTTCCAAATCTCCTGAGATCTGGATAGCGAGGTCATCAGCAAACAAATGAGAGGCCATTGCGAGAAATCTTGATGGTAGAAAGTGTATATGAAGTCGGAATAGCGTTGCTGCGAGTACTGACCCTTGCGGTGCTCCTACATGCATTTGAATTACTCTCGAAGTGTTTTCACCATAGTGTATTTCCAGTGTGCGCTCCTGTAACCAATTATATATCCATTTGAGTAGTGAGTTTGGCAGCCCCAGGCTTTTTAGATTGGAGATCAATGCTGGGTACCACATTTTGTCGAAAGCACTTAAAAAGTCTACGAACAATACTAGCGCAGGCCGGTTGCAAGCTGCTACTGTTATTCTTAGATCCTCTACTAGGGATAAAATTCTTGTTTGTAACCTCCTTCCCACTGTGAATCCACTTTGTTCATCAGTGTACACATTGTTTTCATTACACCATGATATTAATCTCTGGTGTACTATCCTTTCCATCCATTTACCTATATTAGGTAACAGAGAGATTGGACGTAATTTGTTGATTGTAGGGTATAACCCCTCCTTCGATAAGCAAATTAACTTGGCATGTTTGGCCGATTTAAAAAATGTTCCTATTTCTGCGCATTTATTAAACAGTATCGTGATAACACTTAAGTATTCAGGGGGTAGTTTTTTGAGTAAGAATGCAGAAGTATTTGCGCTGTCGGTGGATTTTTTCGGACGAAATTTTTTCCATTCTCTTATTACTTCTTCATATTTAATTTGTTCAAGGGGTAGATTCGGTAAGGAAGCTACTTCTTGGTACGTATTCACTGATTGTACATGAGTAGGATTGTTCATATCATGCTGCGGTGATGTAAAATGCTTTTCGTAGTAGTTCGCCAGCATCTCCACTATTACTTTATGTTCTGTTACTTTAATATTATCGTTTGTTGTTAGTCCTCTAAAAGGTGGTGTAAAAGTGTGAAATATTGGTTTGACGTATTTCCATATATTATTGTTTACCTCCATCCACTGTAATTTATCCTCCTGTTTCTCTTGTATATATTTATTTCTCTCCTCGATAAATATTTGTTTTATATATAGAAAGTTTTCTAGATGAGTGACAAGTTTTGATCGTCTGTATCTTCTTCTATATCTATTTACTTCTCTAGCTCTTGCGACTAAGAATGGTGGCCATGGTGTTCGATATTTCTCGACTTTTTCGTATGTACTACATCTATCCCATAGAGAAGATAAAAATAGAGAGAATATTTCTATGAAGGTGTCTAGGTCGAGATTGTATACTAACGAGTTCCAGTAGTCAAAAAGAATTGATAGAAAAGAGGTAAATATATTCCAGTTGGTTTTCTTAAAATAAGATCCTACATTTATACTGTAAGGTGATTGAAAAATTATGGGTCGATGGTCAGAAGAGCCTTCTTCGAGTACTTCTGTTTGCCAGCCACTAGCGTCATTTGTAATCCCAAAATCTATTATTGCTTCTGATCTACGAGACGTTGCTTTTCCTGGGTTGATAATTTCTACTCCTGAATTTTCGATCCATTGTGCTAATTGATTTCCGCTCGTATTGTTTTTAATACAGTTCCAGTCTACGTGCTTCGCATTAAAGTCTCCGCAAAAAATAAACGGATGATCTGTATATTTAGAAAGAAGATGGAATGGTGGATAGGAAGATGGTGGAACATATATAGCCCCCACTTTTATTATTTCACTATTTAGAAGCATTTCCATTACTAAAAAGTTTTCCTCCTTTTCTATTACTGTTAACTTCAATTTACTGTTGTATAAGATAGCTACTCCTCCATAGGAGTTACTACCACTTTGAGCTACGCCACTGTAATCCTGGAATGTAGGAAGATTTCTTGTGGCTGTTCCTACCCCTGTTAATATAAATAAATGTGGTCTATAGTTGTTTATAAGAATATCAATGTCTGTTATATGCATATTCATTCCTTCTACATTATATACTATAAATGTTAAATTCTCTGATGAAACTGTTGGTCGTTCTTTCATCCAGCTCTTACACATACTAGATATAGAGATACGTGAATTCCATTCTATTAAAATTTCATTTATACGTTTTTTCTCATAAGGTGTACCTCTAAAAGAGTTAAGAACAGATAGAGGTTTACATGACGGTGAAAAGTGAAAGGTTTTATTGTTCATTTAAAGACATAAGTTCAATACCTTGCCGGAATAGATCGTTTGTTTTTTCAGTTAATGAGATGGTTGATCGTTGATGTTCAATTATTAAATCGTTGCGGTCGTTTAACATGTTAAGACCTTGCTCCAGAGTAAGTTGAAGTGTTCTATATTCCTTTTGTAGATTCGAATCATTTGTACTGTTTATTGTTTTTGCTGTGCACATATGCATAGCTTTAAGAGAATCTGCCACTATTGGAACAAGTTCGTTCACCACTGTGTAGATTTTGTTAATACTTTCATTTTGTTGGTTATTTTGTAGAACTAATAGATTCAGCATTGCACCGAGCTTTACTTTATAATTATTGTGTTTCGCTGTTAATTCGTTTTCTTTCCTCATAAATTCTTGTTTTAAGTGTTCGTAATCTTTTTGTAATACATCCATTTGTTTTATCATATCATCTTGGATTTTTGTTGTACATTCATTTATATCTGTTGTTAATGGCATTTGTTGTAGTGGTGGCCATGCATTTGTGTGTGCGGGATTGTGTACATATGGAGAAGCTGTATTTTTTATTATTATTGCATTACCTATAGTATTTTTACCACCGTTTCTGAATTCAACTGGGATAAATAATTGAACATTTTGCGGAAGTAATTCAGGTTTTTTTCTTAATACATCAATAAGATCTCGTCTATATTTAATTATTATAGGACATCGATAATCAGTGGCTAAATGATCTTCATTGCAATGATGACATTTTATGACACATTGTAGATGATCACCTTGTAATTTATTTAAACCGCAGCGACGACATTTATCATAAGTTTCATTGCATTGCTTCTTAATATGTCCGGGTTTGTTACATCTTGAGCATATGAGTATTTGAGGTGGAGCAAGGAATTCGTCAACCTCGATTAGATAACCACCTACTGATATATAGCCACTGTTCAATAATTTTCTAACTTCGTCTTTTGATGTTATATCGATTCGAATATGTCTCGATTTGGTCGTCATTGATCCTTTCATTTCTACAATAAGAATTTTCGATTGACATATATCCGATATAGCTTCTTCAATTTCTTCCGTTGCAATCATGCTTGGAACAAATTTTAATATAATAGAATGTTGAGGTGGAAGATGAGTGGGTGGTATTGGATTTATAATTGTATTTAATATTTTTAATGGATAGTTGGAAGTATCCCATAGATAAACGAAAAGTTCGATTTCTTTGGTAAAACATAATAAAGAACCTTGCTTGTCAATGTACCATGTATCAAAACCAATTGGGCGATTATACAATTTATTTTGTTTAATAAAATCATTTTTCATTTGTGAGAAAAGTTCCTTTATTATATTGGATCCTTCCGTATGGTTTTTAACTGCTGGATTACATGATATTTTGAGTGGAGGAAGTTGATTACCTACTGCATATTGTAGAGCTTGATGAGTAACATTTCTTTGTGATTGATGCTGAGTGTCTATTTCTTCAATTAAATCACGTGTAACATTTTTTTTGTTTCTACTGCTTTGGTTTAATTCATAACTGTTTTGGTTTTCTTTTTGATATCTTTCATTTTGATTTCTTGAATTAAATATGATCATACTTCGACCGTTGTTGTTTCTTCTTTCGTTTTGTTTTTGTTCCGGATATGGTATTTGTTTCGTATTTTCATTTAATATATTCTGTTCTTCAGGATTAACTAATGAACGAGTTTTTTTATTTTTATTTTTATTTTGGACCATTTGGAATGAGTCTTGGTCCATTTCAATAATTTCATTTTCATTATCTTCGTGTCTTCTTCTTTTCGGGGTCATTTTAATATTATCTTGACCTTGATGCTGTTGTTTTTGTTTACGTTCATATTCTTCACTTAATTCCTTTAATTCAGTTCCTTCTGCTATTTTGTCTTTTTCCTTTGTTGACATATTATCATAAAAAGCATATGACATGATTGTTTAATCTTGATCAATGTAAATTAACGTAAATTAATAAATAGATGTTTGAAAAATTAGTCTAATAGTCTAATTGTTCAGTTAATCAATACAAATACAAATATAAATATAATATATAATTTAATGTTTAGTAAGTTTATAAGATACACGTTGAGTGTAGCGCCACCACTATACACTCACAACGAGAGAGAGAGAAAAGAAAAAATTTTCGACCGCTCGTTACGTGTGCAGGGAGGGGAATGATGTCTTGTTATATTTCTCGAGTGCTATATCGTCTACTAAACAATGATTGGCAAAGTATAGGTGCGATAATAGCTAGTGGTGAAACGTTCTTACCTAGGCGAACATATTTTGAAAGAAAAGCACCAGATTGGTTTGATGATCTGGAAGAAAAGGCGAAAACAAGCGATATGCATAACGGCAGTATGCCTCCGTTAGAGCAACGGCGAGCTTGGATGGCTGTTATAAAAGTTATTATGAATCAGCATGGAATGAATGATTTTCCATCATACGACACACGATGCTAACCATCATCAATAGAAAGTTTACAAGCTGGTTATCAGTCTCAATGGATCCATATCAGTTAGATATTGTATAATTGTAATCATTTATTCGAATACGTAGCATTGAAAATATGTCTATATCTTTGTACAGGTTTTGGAGTGGGTGTTTCATCTGTGATTCTGCGTGCAAGTAAAGTTCGATGATTAATAATACCAAAAGAAATCAATCTGAATATATTTCATACGAAATACTTACCAAATATAAATGATCTAAATATAGTAAATCGTGAAGTTCTAGAGCATACTTTTTGCAGTCTTAATCGTATAGAAAATGAAACAAATAATTCTATATCTGTAATACTTTTCCACTAATGTGAAACGTTTAAAAAAAAACTAGCAATAACATTGGAATGTGTTTGTTTCAGCTCGTTCGTCAGTTTCAAACAGTATTTGCAGCAACCTATCCTATTAAAACAGCTAGTTATTACTGAACAGGTCATTTATATATCGCTTCATAACTGTAATAAAATGATGTTCTTAGGTGATCATTAGTGATAGTGATAATAATTGATGTGAGGATTGTGTTTACAAGAATTATCGAATTTGACAAGTTCAATCTAGTCATCGGTGATAAGATGTGCAAAATGCATCATTCACACTCGAGTAGATTATTGTTTGCATAGAATTTACATCGAGATTTGGTATGTTTGACATTTTCTGATTGAGCATCGAAAAGGTCATCATTATTTACAACAAAAAAATTATTCTTTTATTGGTTTTCAAATATAGACAGCCGTTATAAAGGCGCACTCAATTTAAGATAAGTATTCTGAGTAATGAGCAGTCACGAAAAATTATGATAGATGAATCATCTAATGAATAATTAATCACAATTTACACAACTTTGATACATCGCTTGCTACAATTATCTAACAATAAATCGAGGTGTCGCATCAGTGAATGAAGATTATCATAATGAAACTATGTTTGAAAATTTCAATACATGTCTCAGTCAAATATGTTTCTATACTTGTTATTCTCTCCAAAACATACATATTAAGTACTAATCTGAGCATTTGAAAAAAGTTAGCGTGTTTGCGAATATTATTCATTAGTAACGACAAAAGTCTTATTAGCGATCAGATAAATAAGCAAGAGAGAGAAAGAGAAGAAAAAA
The DNA here is from genome assembly GCA_900239745.1 of Rotaria magnacalcarata. Classification (NCBI taxonomy): domain Eukaryota; kingdom Metazoa; phylum Rotifera; class Eurotatoria; order Philodinida; family Philodinidae; genus Rotaria; species Rotaria magnacalcarata. The sequence goes on from OENM01000585.1 coordinate 8,874, forward strand.
GCGATGTTGTTCCCGTAATTGCATCGATTGGTGAACCCCTTCGGCATGCTCAGCAATACCATTACTGACTCTTATTTTAAAATCGAATAAGAAAACATTGTTGGAACCTGACGCCACCAAAAGTAGGCACCATAAATTAATAAGAATATCAATTGTCAATCAAAAAATATCTATTTCAGAATAGTTTGTCTAATCACTGCTCAAAGACTATATTCAAATGGAATACTTCACGAGTCGTCCAGTTGCGAAATACGTTGAAGTTGGACCCAATGGTAGCATCATTTTTGCTTCACCGACTGTACCATCATTTATTGAAAGTGCATTTATCAAACCATGCTATCCGATACGAAGTACACGATCGATATATGACGAATACAGAACTTTCGATCGCCCGTTTCGATTCGAAAATCAGAGTAAAGATCGAAAATTCGATTCCATAATTGATAAATATTCTTTTTCAGCCAGGTCGCATGACTACAATACATTTTCACCAGAAGAATTCTATCGTACTTCAAATCAAGAGTATGGTGCTTATCCACCTATGATACATAGTTTGCCACCCATATATCGACCACTCAGGCATACTTTCACGAATGTAAGACAAAGCATAAGCTATTATCTAACTGTAATAATCATTCTTTGATTTTTGAAGATGCTAAAAACTGGACAAGAACATCATCACCTTCGAAATTTTAATATGGGTACTAACAGTTTACCATCGATATGGGCACCTCGTGGAGCACTACCAATATCAATTGGTCGAGGAAGTTATGTCAGACGTTCTATGCGCCCAGTTTTCAAATAACAGGAAAAAAACTCCGTCATGCGTTTTTCAACATATTTTCAGTAAAAAAATGGGCTACATGAATTTCAGTCGACGAGATTATCGGACCGGACTTTCGAACCAATTGTAGACAAATTCATGGAACCTTGAAAAAGAAACCGTAATTTTGTAAAAATTGGTTTCTAAATTTATTAATGCCGAGAGAAGGGTATGGGGTGTGGGTTTGCCGGCGTAGCTAATCATCAACTAATGAACATCACCAACACCCACCCACACACCCATCTAATGAGAATCATCCAAATTATTCAATATTTTGGGCTCATATTTTGCCCATTATTAGAGGATTACACTAGACTAGCATAACATCCAAAGGATTCTTCTTTTGATTGAGATTTCACCGAGATATGAATGTTTCAAAATGCAGTATTTTGAGAAAACTTTAAAAAAAATGAAAAATCTATGTTTTGAAACATTCATATCTCGGTCAAATCTCAATGAAAAGAAGAATCCTTTGGAGGTTATGTTAGTCTAGTGATCCTCTAATAATGGGCAAAATATGAGCCCAAAATATTGAAATAATTTGGATAATCCTCATTAGATGTTCCTAGAAAATGTTCCAGATCTCTCTCATTTAAAGTGAAAGTCGGAAATTTTTTTCGATCAAAGCTGTTTTCTGATCCCGACCCGGCTAACTAAAATAAAAGAAGTCAATAAAAAAGTTCATTCCAAAAAGTGGTTGGGTCTCCATGGGTTCACCCAATAGAATAATTATATAGAGAAGAAAACTGATCAAGAACAAAAAAGATTATTTTAATCAATTATGTAGTGTATTTAAGGAGAAATTAAACGATTTCAGAGAAAATTGCATAAATGCACTTCCGATGCCACTAAAGATAACGTTATTATTTGTCGATAAACATCTTAAAACATCATTAGAAACAGATGGAGAAGTTCAATAGACAGGCATGTTACATTTCAACAAGTACAAATACACATTTGTTCGCTTTGAACTTCAATATTGTGAATTTACGCAACCTATTATATTCCGTAAGACACCTATTAATTGAACAAGACATGCCCTTGATTGTGAAATATATAATCCCAAGTGCTCTTACTCTTTTCCTCTACTGACATAGAAAGATAATCATGGGGAGTAAAATTTTCTTAAGAAAACATCATTCAACCTGTAGTATATAAATAAACAGCTTAGAACGCTATGACGCTCCACTCGACACTAAAAAATCTGGAAACCAATTAACAAGCAAACTAGGATTTGTTTTCAGGATTCAATGAATTTATCTAAAATTGGTCTGACAGTTCGGCCCGAACAACTCCGTAGCCCGAAATAAAGGCGGCACCAGGAATTCAGACTAGGGTGAGCTCAGACCCTCTGAATTTTTACCAGGGCGGGCTCGAACTACCTTAGTTTTGAAAAGCGAAAAAGATGATTGGAAAAGTTGTCGAATATTTGGATTAGTCAAAACTGTTTCTTATTCAATGCTAAATAGTTCGCATGAGTGTATAGAAGGCTTGAAGTAATTTTCGATCGGGGTTGCCACCCCTTCCGCCTTTTCACTAAAAACAAACTTTCTTTTTTTATTGAACAATTTTGCGTACGAGAAACTAGATAAGATGCTACTCGATGAACGTTTCTTAGAAAATAATTTTCTAATTCATAATTTTCTTGAATTCTAGTAAAATTTTCGCTTCGTACAATAGGTTTGGGTGTGGGGTGTGGGTTTGCCGGCGTAGCTAATCATCAACTAATGAACATCACCAACACCCACACCCACACCCATGCCTGAAAGATTAGAAAAGTGTTTGCGGCCCAAGGGTGGACATTATACTTAGTTTTTATCTTTTGTTTTGGAAGTGAAATGTACATATGTATTTTTGTTCTTAAACTTTTTTCCGCTACTTAATATCTGATTTATTTTGTTTATAAATCTAGCTATTTAATGATAATTTACGTTCTTGTTTTTCATTGTTATTTTATTTGAATACATAACCTATATAAAAAGATTTGGCGAGAAATAGGATTAAAATCGATTATATTTTGATTAAAAGTCGATTTAAATCACACTAAAGTCAGATTTTCTAGGCAACAAGACAGATTTCTCAAATTTTTTGGATTCTTTTGAAATCGATTTTAATCCAATTTCTAGCCAGATCTTTTTACACGAGAAGTCGAGAATACGAAACATAAACTACTATTTCTTTTTTCTAGATAAATTTTTATATCTTCACTTTGCTACACTTTGATTCTTGAAACAAAGTGCAATAGTGCGCTATACTTCGAATTCATATTTGGAACACTGATTTGAAAACTTTAATCATTCCAAATGAGTACTGATGCTGAGATTAGTGTAGCAGCAGCTAATACAGGTGAATTAAATAAACCTAAACCTCGTTGGATGCCTTTAGAAGAAAATCCTGAGGTATGTTATTGTTTTTTTGTCTTTTGTTCTACTTACCGATAAACTTCTTTCTAGGTATTAAATAAATATATTAAAAAATTGGGTGTGTAGAATGATGATTATGAATTTGTTGAAATAATTGGATTTCACATTGTTAAAAGAGGAAGCATTCTTAATTGTTTCGCTGCTTTCTAACGCGTCTTTGAGGGACTTTGGTTTTTTAAACCGTTCTGAATGAGTTTGATACACATGTATAATTAGAATAATACATTAATTCTTTTTATATGGTCAAAAAATCAACACAGAAATTGTTTGACGATTATAAATATCCAAAAAATGGTAGGCTAAATCATGTTCAAAATATTATGGAAGAAATATTATTAATCAAACTACGATTGTCTTTTTGTAGATTATAGGGAAATGACTTGCTTCTACTGTATTTTGAAAACAATGGATAAAAATATGTGGCTCAGTCATATGAATGAGGATCGTTTTGAAGAGTTTCAAGAATTGAAGCAGCAACAGAGTGATCGTCGAAAAGTTCTCAATGAAGCCTTGAAAAATATATCAGACGAGGTAATATAATATAAATCAATGTTTCATTAAAAGACAATTGTTACAAAGTCAATTATTCCAATTTTATCTCAAGTCCACGCTATTTTTATATTAAAGGACGATGACGATGCACATGTAACCAGTGGTCAAAAGATGTCTGATGATACAACATTTGGGAAATCTCATATTGCTAGTTTATCTCGTCAACCCCCTAAACCAAAGATGGCAACTGTTGATCGATCTGTCTCTCCTGATTCTGTTAATCCATCGTTTCAACAGAACATTTTAGCGGAAATCTCATAAAAGTAACCGAGAAATGTTTCACGAAATGGCACATGAAGATTGAAGATTTTCTTGCAGGAATCAGAAGACTTTACTCCTGACTTTTATCTTGATATTTTATAAAGAATTTCCTGGTCAGTTTCTTTTTTTTGTATCAGGACTTTTCTATCCTAAAGGAAAGATTTCACAACTCTGGCTTGTATAATTCTTCTTTTTCTCACAATGAAATAAAGGTTGCGGGATAAGTTTTTCTCAAATTCTGTACCCTGTCGGAGAGAAATGCTCTAACTCTAATCTTATCTACCTTACAGAAGTTCTACTTTTACTCTATGCTCTGCAACATTCTTATCCTTATCCGACTTTATACTGCAAGGTGCGGTAATGTTATCGTACACACCTGTGCTGTGAAACTGTATTTCAATAGATTCTTTAGAAAGAAAGAAAAGAAATTACAACATTAGAAAGCTTCTGGTGTCTATATTATTAAATAAAATACATTTTTTTCTTTTATGAAATCTCAATATTCGTTAACAATTCACTTGATCAAAATTTCGTCTTTTTTCCCTTTCTATATCAGATGATATGACAGCAAAATTTATGGCTTCGTATTAACATTTTTTTCTCTGGAGCTGTCTAATATTTTTCTTTTCTATGAGTAGAATGGACGTCTGCTTACGAATTTTTTCACATAATATATATATATACGTACTCAGTTTTTTCTCATTTATTTCGCGTTCCAATAATCTATCATACATATAATTAAGAAAAAACTATAACAATAACAATGACCGAGAAAGAGGTAGATCTTTGGTAGACATTTTTTCAATACATATTTTCTTCTCAATAAATCATCACATTTTATTTTTATTTTCCTTACAGGATGCAAATGTCTCAGTTAAAAATCAAATAGCAGAACTGAATTTTCAATGGACTGCAGGCGCTATACCAGACGAAGAATACTACTCTACAATGGAAAACTTGTTAAACCTGGTTAAATGCGAGAAATGATCATTAGTCTGATATTTCTTCATCAAAATCTTTTTTTCCTTTTCCATCATCTTCTCGTTTTTCACTCTTGTCATTTGTCGACCGTGACTTTTTTCTGGTTCATAATTATCCGGCATCTTTTGATTTTGATCATTGTCGTTTTTTTCTCTTTTATGATAACATCTATTTCGTCTCATTGATCTTCATTTTATTTTTCTTTTGGTCTTTCATTATCTCTTGATTTCTTTCGTCATGATGATAAGATTTTTCTTTTTTTGTGGTTCATCATGTGATAGTTCACTAGGTGTTAGATTCATGTCATGTCGTTTTTCATAGTTTCCTTATGGCTACATACTATTTGTTTTCATTAAACTTGAGCAGATTCTTTTTTTGTCTTTGATTAACTCTTAAATTTATTTCGCTTTTGATGATGGTCAGATAGTTTTATTGTGATTCTTGGGTGGGGAGTGTTTTGAGCACCGAAGGAGAGGTGAAATGAGCACCAAATTGATTCTATGTGAAAAGAGCACCAAAAAAAGAGTGAAATGAGCACCAAATTTATCTAAGTGAAATAAGAAAATAAATTATGTCATTGGACAAAACAATGTGAAGAACAGAAAAATAGTAATAAATAAATAAATAAATATTATGGGAACATGATTATTACAAAAACGAGTTTATGATAACAGAGCAGTTAGAACTTTTTTCAACTTGTAATAAGGATGTAAGTTGTGTATCTTTTAATAATTGTTTCGTTGTAAACAATAAAAAAATATCATTGATATCATTAATATAGTAATAAGGTACAGATGTCTAATGGATTGAGTTTTCATCATATTTCCGATTAATACACCATTGATTAAAATCATAAACCGAAAATATTTCAGGATTATTTTTTCGTCGAGCATAGTTAATTAAATTCGATAATTGATTAGTTGGCATTGAAGCTGTTGGATCGTTCACAAATAATAAATTTTTAATTTGAACTTCTGTAAGATTGCATTGAACGTAGTTTGAAACTAATTCACGTACAGGTGATGGTGCACGANTTGTTGTATTACGCTGTTCATGGCAATGTACATTTTTATACATTAATTTAATTTCTGTTAGGTGATTGTTATCAACATAAACTTGTATTTCGGTTTTGCATAATGGATATTTTCGATAATTGCTGCATAGATAAGAATATTTAGTGGAGCTCGATAAATCAGACATTCGATATTTTGATACATTATGCTCCTTTAGAATAACATCAGCTTCGTCTAATGTTTTGACGATTTTTAAAATCTGATATTCTTTACTTGACATATTTTTTCTACTAACTTTTATTTTTTTACACTTCTTTTATATACAAATCATTACTCCAATTAATTAGATTATTTATGAATTGGCATTGGATTAATCAATATGAGTAGAGCTAACCATAATTTAATAGCAAAAATACCTATTAACTATAATCTTAATTCGTTTAAAGCTTAATTGGTATATTTTGTACTGTTCTTTTCAGTTGGTGCTCATTTCACCCTTTTTTTGGTGCTCTTTTCACATATAATCAATTTGGTGCTCGTTTCACTCTTTTTTCGGTGCTCTTTTCACATATTATCAATTTGGTGCTCATTTCACCTTTTTTTCGGTGCTCAAAACACATTTCTTCCGTGATTCTTTATCGTTAGATTTTTTTCTTCAATCATTTTCTGGTGTGTTTTCGTCTTTCATCAAGGTCACATCCGTTTTGTTTCAAGTATGGATATATCAACTGTAAAATAAATTGAAGAATTATCTGATATTTAATCGTTCATTTTCAATACGTTTGGTACACAATGATTTGATTGATCGAACAAAAATCTTTTTCTTTTAAATCTTTTCACTCAAACTACCATTAGAAAGAATGATCTTGTGAGAAAAACAAAAAAACAATCATCTTTTCCAATAGAAGTAATGAATATCATTATAGAAATACCTTCATCTCTTGTGACAGTTATCAATAATCTTTAGTCCTTCTTGTAATGTGCATGTTTCAACATGGGATACTCAACTGTCAAATAATATTTTATAAAAATGACGTCCTTGTGGTGATATGATTCTGCCTTCATTTTAGTATTTCTTTAATTCTCGATGAACAACTCATATTCATTGATTTTTCGAAATAAATCCTTTCATATTTATTAGAATATTGACTTTTAGGAATTGCAGAATTCTGATCAACTATTTGCTATCGTATTTCAATCAGCAATTTATATAATATAGCTATGTGACATGTTACTTTAAAGTTCAGTTTTATTTCTATAAAACAGTTATTCAAGTCACTTCCNATAGCCCATAGTCTGATGCAAGGGGAAAAAACTGATTTCTTGATTTCTAATAGCGTCTAGTGATTTCCAGTTATTTCAATGATTTTTAGCATTAGAAATCAGTTTTTCCCCCTTGAGCCCACATTCTTACTACAGAAAGAAAAGTTCACAGCAATGGTGATGCCAATGAATCTTAATCGAAACAATGAAGAGAAGCAATAGATTTAATATTTTTCTAAAATTTTTCAGAGCTAGAGCGGTACATAGCTAAATAGATGCGTTTTATATTTTTCTAGCAAGTTTAGAAAAATCTTTATATTCCAAGCAACTTTCTCGCATAGCACTCTTTTGGCACAAACAGAATACGGTTATTATTAATCGATATCATTATTATTTTCACGTATGCTGAAATAACATATATGTTATTCAAAAGTCGATTTAATCTGAATTTAAGAATGAAGATTTTTACAAAGAAACATTAATTGACATAAAAATTGACGTCTGCGTTGAAGACGATGCGATCATTTCTTGTTGCTAGCTGCTATTAAACTTGGTAATGGTTTAATATCGGGCAAAACCATTTCTTTTCTGGCATTCGGATTATTCAACATTGTTTCGTTTTTGTAATATTCCAAAAATAAATCTTCATGAAGTAAATGAGAATTTAACCGAAGGAATTCTTCGAAATAGATCTGTTTGGGACTTTGTGCAATGGCTAAATCAATCATTTGAACCCAAAAGTAGGTCATTGTAAAGTGAAATGTTGTCGCTTTTACTATTGCACTATTTTCAATGAAATTTTTCAAGCCATCAAATATTTTGTTCACTCCTGTACGACGTCCGTCACGTGTCAAATAGAGCCATACCATACGCAAATGACTTTTATGAGACCAACTTTTTAACGTATACGATTCAAAGCTTTTTAGAAATTCATCATCATCTAATTCATTATTTGCTAGGTCCAGTGTTAAATCACTGATTTTATTTATTACATTCTTATAAGGAGCGAACGATCCAGGTACAATGCTTGGCAATGGTTTTATATCAGGCAAAACCATGCCTGTTTTTGCTTGAGTACTAAACAATGTACCTTTTTTGTAATAGCTCAGTGGGACTTCTGTTTCGTTCAGAACTTGAGGATTCATTAATAAGAAACCCGTAAAATTATTTGTTGGATTTTTCGTTGCTTCGCATGCATAATGTACGATTTGAAGCCAAAAATAAATCAATGTTACATTCATATCTTTCATATACATTTTTAGATGATCAAATAGTACTTTAACAGTCTTTTGTCTACCGTATATTGTTAAGTAGACCCATATGGTTCTCAGCAATGTTCGATGATCAAACGTCTCACTGGACAATAGATTGTTTTGAAACTTCTCAATGAATTCTTCATTCGTATCCTCATCTATGTGAGATAACCATTCTGATAGCTTATCGCCGTCTTGATTGTTCTCAGCTGTTGATATAATACTCTTTGATTCTATGGGTGTATATCTAGCATCCGAAGTAGGTGGTGATTTCAACAAGCGCACCAACCAACTTAAACCTTCATACAAACCATCACCTGCGCAAGCACAACATGGCTGCAATAACCATTGTCTATATTTAATATTATTTAATCTCATTTCTTGAATAATGTATTCGGATTTCATTGCATTAGGTAAATCAGTTTTATTCAAGTAGATCAATAGAGGTATATTGATTAAATCATCGGCGTCCAATACACGCCACAATTCTTCTGTTGTTTGTGGTAATCGATCCTTATCATTTGAGTCGATCACATAGATAAGAGCCTGTGTATTTTGAAAATAGTGTCTCATTAATGGACGAATTTTATCACGACCACCCACGTCCCAGATAGTCAATGAAACTTTGTTAAACAACACTACTTCTACATTGAAACCGATAGTCGGAATTGTTTGAACAGTTTCATTGAGTTTCAGTTTGTAAAGAATTGTTGTTTTACCTGACGCATCGAGACCCATAATAAGTATGCGATATTCTGGTGCACTAAATAATTTACTGAGCATTTTAAGTATACGTGATGCCATCGGAGGAGAGTTTCGTTACTCAATCGAAGTTGTTATCTGTATGTCCTTCTGCCAAATAGTTTCGTCGTCTCTGACGATGCAGCCTTTCTTTCAATAAGATTTCTTCTCATTTTCTGACTCAGCAAGACATGACACGTATTTTGTTTTGCTCTGCCGAGAGAGTATTGACTCATCGAGCATGGCATGGCTACGCGTCACCAAATCAAATGCAACATATCTATATATCACCTGTAGCGACGTCTAGATATTTGCATATTGCATAAGTCGCCAGAATACAGGTAATAAATCTTTCTTCCGAAATGGATATTGCTACCATGTGAAAAGCCTCTTCGCAACATTAGATCATAATCTCAAGACATGCATCTTGACAAAAGTGAGTCTATACGATATCCTATGGTGGTTACCTGTTCGGGAGAGTGATGCTATGTGATTGGTAGCACCGACTACTGATCATTCTTCATGGTTTGGTAATCAAAGTTACATGTGATTTTGCCTACCATACCATCTCCTCTTAAAACAGTTATTTCTTTGTATGATATAAAGTCTGCTCAAAATAATATAAATTACGTGATACATTATTGAAAATCTTTATTGCAATCCAGCTGTTGGGATATAATTGTAGAACATGATTACAAGCGGACATTACATACGAGTTTTAGATAAATCTACTCAAAATTAGGTCAAATCAGAAAGTTCAACGAAAGAGAACATCTACACATAAAACTCCCTAGATCCACATCCTCAATATATTGTATATCTATTATTTTCTATGGATTTAGAAGAATAGTTGGGCTTGACGAACATGTTTCTCATCTGCAAATAAGCGTAAGATATAGAAAAATATTCACTCAGATTTCAAAACGACACTACATGTTCACAGTTTAAAAAAATAAATAGTGTTTGAATGAATACTATTTTACTTCTAAATAGAAATCAATGATATCAGTTCTGAATCCTTGATGACCATTGTATCATGAAGGAATAAATATTCAGTGGCAACAAAAAAAACTATTTCTACAATTTTGATAATCACAATACTATTAGAATCTGAAGACTTTGATGGGTCTTAGTATGTTTTGTCAAGTACAGTAACGTACCCAGACGAGTATATGACGAATAAAAAGACTAAGCCGAAAGCATTTGGAATCTTTCGCCACTGTCTTAACTACAGCTTTTTTTGTCTTTTCCAAAAAACTTGTTTTGTATAAAAAAAAACAATCATAATTGAAAAAAACAGTAACATAAACAAAAAAACAATCTTTTTTTCATTCGATGCTTGATTTTAAATTCTGTCAATTTCAAGTTGAAAATCAACTAAAATATCATAATATAAATCCACTCTATAATTCAGATTGACAGAATCGATACTTGAAACAAAATATAATTCTCATGCGGAGCTACAAAAATGATTCCTATTTCTGTACAGTCTAGAAATTTTGAAGCAACATATACCGGCAACTCTCCTTATGACATTATTAAACGCCTTGTAGATTTAACTATTGTTTTGGGTTTCAACATATGTTTGTAGTTCTACTGTTAAAACTGCTAACTTGCCTATCATGAAATATTTAAATCAATTATTTTTATCATAAACGTTTCCTTTGAGAAGTTCTTCATATTAAACAATGGAATAGAGTTGATTATTATTTTACTAAGCATTTTGTAATATACAAGCATATTATTCCGAATCATATATTTTAAGAAAAAAATTCAAATCCTTATCTGATTACAAATGATTCTTAAACTTAAGTTACCTTAAAAGTAAGATCAAAATAAAATGAATTATTTGAAGAGTTTGGACTAAAGCTAGAAATAGTTTTTTAAACATGATCTAGCCAGGAATTCACCTGTCATCGTGTTGGGTGTCCTCTGCCATTTCTGTTCGCCTGAGTATATTAACAAACCTTACTCCCGTGATGAACTTACCCAGTCGTCAACAGCAATTGGGTTTTCTATTCTCAATGAGAGGCTTAACCGGATTAATGCATTATTATGAAATAATTCTCGATATCTTGTTGTAGGCAATTGATATACGAAAAACAAATTGAAAGTAGAGCATTCTTAATTTATGAAAAACAATATTTTTATAATTTAAAAATTTATTCCATAATCAAAAATCTTCTTTCGAAATTTGATTCTTATTTACTATGCATAAAATTTCATCAGCAATGGCGAATCGAATAAACACTTTCAACAAGTTTTTTTTCGCATTCTACTAGATTTTTATTTATAGCCTATATGTACTTATACAATGGCATTATATCTGTACCGATAGGTAGACAAATATTTGAGCATTTATCAGTGTTTCATTTTTCTTTTCTTTTTTTCAATTATTCAGTATTCGACTTCAACTTTGTATTATTCAACTACCAATCATTCTTTGTAATGGTTTCTTTTCTTTTCTTCGTTTTTTTTTTGATTACACGAGTCGCAAAAACCTTTTTTTTTTGTTTCATTATTTCGAATTATTTTTGTTTTCAAAGTATGCACATACATACTGAACAAACCAAGCACATTCATCGAGTGGATGGCAGCTATTCTTTTCTCGCATGCATGAAGAAAGGCGAGTTTAATATAGAGAATAAGAGAATTGTTTGTTGTTGATGAGGTGACAAAAATTTAAAAAAAGCAACATACAGCAAGCGAGAAGTAGAGAGACAGAGAGCAAGACAGAGACAGGGAGAAAAAAAATTATAGAATTGCTTTTTCAATGCCATTGATTATAAAACAGACACATTAAACATAAACATACCATTGCCGATTGGTTACTATACAGATAAATATCATGGTGAATTCTAAAAAAAGTATTTTAGAACGATATCGTACATTATTAGAAAGTAATCTTATTCTAACCGATGATCTACTTAATTGGTTGAGAGAAAAACGAGTTTTTCCTGATTTTGTCGTCGACGATATTAAAGTATTTTAAGTTCATTTTTCTTTTACATCTACATCGCTGTTGATTTATTTTTTATAAATTTTAAATAGGCTGTATCATCGCCGAAAGAACGAAATAAGAAGTTTTTAACTGTTATTATTGATAATGGCGATGCAGCTTTTACGAAACTCGCTGAAGGACTAATTGCAAATGGTCAACCTTTTCTGGGTGAACTTCTTGAAAGTGAAGGTGAATCATTTTCACATTTATATATTTTCAAAAACATATATGAACTCTACGCTAAGAATTTGTTTGCTTTCTTCTTCAGATAAAAAAGCATCGGAACATACAGCCGATGCATCAGAACGTGTAATTATTGATGATGAAACCCTTAAGAGATGTCCAGGTGTAGATAAATTACGTGCGGATGCAAGAGATAAACTTAAAACATATCTTCAAGAACTTGTAAGCAATGAAAAGCAATGTGGTTGTTTTTTGTTTTATAGGAAAATTGTTTTAATTTTATTTCGTGTCTAGGTATTAAAAGCTCATTTAGGTGATACTTGGAAAACTCAAAATCAAAATAAATCAGTTGAAGTTATTAATCTGAAAAGGCAACATTACGAAACTCAACATAAATTAAATGAAACATTAGAAGAGTAAGTTACTTCCTCGGTAGGAAACTTATACGTATAATTATATCTGCATATTCTATAGAGAAAAACGTTCTATTATCACATTAAAAGAATCTCTTCGAGCTGAACAAATTGCTCGACAGCAAAAAGTAGTGATAATATTTAATGCTCGTTGAATATGAATATTGATTATTGATTTAGGAAGAAGAAATGCAACAACTTCGTGGTGAAGTTACTCGACTTAAATCAGATTTTGAACAAAGATGGTCCAGTCAGATTAAAATGGTAAAATAGAAACAACTAGTGTGACAATTAGACAAACAAAAAAACGAATTTCTATTTTGTTTTCTATTTTTCAAGGTTGATGCAAATAATCGAAGTGTATTTCGAATGCATGATAAAATGCTTATGCTTACTGATTGGCTTCGTTCTTTAGGTATAATTCATATGAATTCAATGCGTTGAAATCCTATTTCGCTTTTGTTTCCTTGAATATTTTAGATAAAATGTTAAAATCAAATATATTACAAAGTGGCATCGAATCGGATTCGATGGATCAATTACAAAATAAACTAAAACGATATTCAACAGAAATTGAAGCTCTTCGTGGCAAAGGAATTGGTATAAAATTAATTCGTTGTTTTCTTTAGTTTATTTCTCAATCTAACGTATATCTGTTTTGACCGTAGGCACAGATAAATTGAAAGAAGAGTTATACGAAGCAATCTATACAAGTCGTTTTCTGCCCATAGAAGACCGTAAAAATAAGCCGTTTCACGGGCTTCTGCTACATCTTTATGGAAACAATCAAGTAGCCGAATTGGCAACTATTTGTACAAAAGATGTTTTACAATCCAAACAAGAACGTGACAATGCTTATGAAATCAAATGGCGCGATGAAAAAATCGATGGACTTACGCAATCTACGAAAGATCTGAATGAAGAAATTGAACGTTTGAAAGCAGCACTCGCTGAACAATCTGTCAAACCTACGAAACCCCAATGGCGTCCTGTGCCTGCAACAGTTCCGGTTACACAACGTGAAAATAATAAACCACGTGCAACATTAAAACCATCAAGTGTTCAATTCGGAACGAAGCCTGGAGCAAGCTGATACTATTTTCTTCATACACCGTTTCGAATCAACCCGGTGTTTGAGTTCTTTTTTTTTAAATAAAAACAATTAAAAATTGAAGACTTTTCTCTCGATTCATTGAGTCTGTTTGTTTTGTTGTAAGGGAAGAAATTCAAAAAAAAACAAAAGAAGAAGACTGACAGCTCTATTAATTACTTGAATGATATTATCATAGATCGATGAATAAACAAAAATATTCATTAATCAATTGGCAAAGTCTCGTTCTTTTTTTGTTTCTTACAATAATTAAATCATGCATGAATGATTTTTGTGTCAGTAAGCAATGAATTCATTTCTTATTCGACTACTCAATTGATCATATTCATGATTAGGTGTATGCATAGAGAAGGTAATATGAACTCGTACTAGGTTGAGAGCGAAATATATTTTATTGAATAAGAAAGTCATTAATCAAAGAAGAAAAAGAAAAGAAAAGTGGAATAAGAGAGAGACAGAGCAAGACAAATGACGAAAATTGTTTTCTTTCTTCTTTTATTGAGGAAACATCGACAACTAATAACAGTTGCATATCTACGTTTGTTGCTGAACAATAAGACAAGCAGAAGACAACAAACGAACACCTCAAGTGCATGACTTCTATAATAACTACGAGGTAATAAAGAAAGAAAGGTCTTCAAGAGAAGAAAAACGGTTACCTACACTGATGAATTTCGAAGAATGGTTTAGTCATTCGATCGATGAGAATAATATTGATGATTGTTTTTTCATCTTTTTAAGATAAATCTTCTCAATTTTCAACTAACGATCATGAATACAACTGTTTTTTTAACCGGCGTTCTCACTTATTTTCTACTTATGGTAATAAATTCAAAATTTTTCTCGTTTTCCTATCGTGTATATATTTATTCTAGTTAACTATGACATATACATTGACATTATCGGATGCAAAAACTGCTGATGAACATCATGAACTTACTGATCAACCATCCGTATTATTGCCAAATAGAATTCATTCGATCTATCGAAATCATCATTCAATATTTGATGACATTGACAAACATGAATTGGAGAGACGTCGTTTCAATGCGTGGGCTGGCAAACGTGCTCTTATGGCTAGACGGCGTTTTAATTCATGGGCTGGTTGATGCTAACTATATTCTCTCTTACATATGCTCTTGATCTATCTATCGATCTATTTCACATCTTTAATCAATAAATTGAAAAATAATCATATAGGCATGCTTAGCTAGCCTGTTATTTCCCTATTCTTATTTGTTTGATTCAGCATTTCCTACAGTCGAGTTTTCTTTAACGATAATTACACGAGTTCGATATTTTAATAAGAGAAAATTCTTTAGCTCACTCGTACTCCTTCAGACCGATGCCGTCATTAACAAGTAGATAAAATAACATTTTTTTTTTATTGTCGATTGAAGTTATAGAAAGCAATGAGAATTGCAATATCAGGCTAATTAAATACGCTCATATAATTATCTAGTGGATACTTTAAAGTTGATTATTTATTTCTCTTGGAAGTTAATTATTCAGATGAAAATTTTCTTTATACCTCAAATATATTACTTTTAAAATACGCTTTGATCGATCAATAATCAATATCGTAAATGACACTGAACGACATGAATTCCGATCGTTCGAAGAAATGAAAAAGAACGATAATAATTGACTCAACTAGATACCAATGACAGAAAATACTGATCACAAAGAAGTAAATGAATTTCTTAATTGTAGTCCGATGAATTCAATACAATATGAATAATTCTTCATCGGACACAAACAAACAAAAACTAGTCGACAATGAATACAAATGCCTTTGTCTTTTATATATTTATTCATAATTCATTAAAAATTATTTGTCTTCTGTTGGTTATATCGCTGATATACTTTTTTTTGGAAGGATAAAGAGATTAAAATACAATATATGAATGTATACAAAGCAAACACAAAAAACATAAAGGCACAATTACTGTGAAAAACAAACAACTAGACAATAAACCCTGTACACACACTCAAAACAAAAATTATAATTAACAAACTTAAAAATGACAAATACAAACTATTCATATATAATAATTAAAAAAAACAAAAAGAACAAATAATTTTATACAAATGAGACAAAAAATAACTTGTTATTTTAGCCATAAAACAGAGAGAAATAAAAGGACGAGGGTCACCGTTGTTGAGCAGATCCAAAGTTAAAAGAGAAATGTGCATGCGTAAAAAGGTACAGATTCAGAAAACGATTAGTAACATCCTTCATTCCATGAGGATGTTGGTGACATGGCATCGGGAATTTGTGGTCGAGCTACTGATCCAGGTGTTCGAATATTTCGAGTTACCATCATACTGTCCGATGATTGTGACGAATGAATAACATTTGTTGATGTCGTTCTAACGAGTAGAAGAAAAAATATACAGATGGATAAAAATTTCATAGCGAATAAATAATCATGCGATTAGTAATTTGCAATTAGTGTCTCTACTATACTCATGTCTATTTAAAATCCATTGATAGTTGTCCGTCGTGACGTAAGTGAATGATGACTGAAAACATCCATCAATCAAAACAGGCAAGCCAAGCAGAAAACAAAACACAATGTTTTTGTACTCGAAACTTTACTTACCGCGTAGCAGTTGGTATACTTGGTCTTTGTTGTTTGCCAATAGTTGGTATACCGCTTCTTCTACCTTGACTTAACGATGACGAACTACGTGGAATTGATGTTGTTTGTGCATTGTTCAAAGTTGCCGTTGTCATATCGATCGAGGATGATGACGATGGCGGTGGATGTTTGTCAATAGACGATTGTGTTGTTGTACGTCGTTGCAATGCACCTTGAGAACGAGTTGGTGTTGTTAATGGTTTATTACTTACATCGTTTAATAAGCCATTATCATTAGATGAGAATTGTTTAGCTGTAAATGTTGAACCTAAATCATTAGCAGATTTTTTTACATTTTTTTGCAGCGTTGACGGGGCTTGAACTTTTGTATTATTATTAGTATTTATGTAAGTTGTTTGAGAGCCACGATACATTGGTAATGGTCGAGATACAGGTGGACGTGTTCGATTGCTAGTTGTTGGTGTAACATTCGGGCGATTCGTTGGTGTCGATGGTTTCAGATCAGTAGCATCAGGTAAATCATAGCCATTTGGAAGATTGGTTGAAATTGTTTGCGTATTTGATCGCCGATGATTATTTGGTTTAACACCATTTCTAAATCATATGAATATAAATCTATGGATAAGAAGATTTCTCTTATTAGACAAACCTTGGAAGTAGTGATTTAGGTACGGCAGGTGGCTTATTACCAGATTGATCTGATAAAATATAGGAATTATAGTAAATTAAATAAATAGATTCATCGTTATTCTAGCTGGTGATTAAACACACACACACACACACGTATATGTACAAATGTGTCTGAAGCATTGTTACAGGTTTTTGCGTTTTAAACAATCAGAAACAGTATAACTACGTTGTTATTTAATCAAATATAGTCACTACATTCACACGACTTAAGATAATAGAAAAGAAAAGGTATGATAAGAAAATGTGGATATCTATTATTTGTATCTTTTGTTTTTAGTGTCAGACTTTTTACATGAGAAATTTTACTCATTAATTATATTGCACTCCTCGAACCTAACCGTAGTGAATATGGATAAACAAAAGTTCAAAACAACCTTGACGCATCTAATTAAAAGAAAAAAAAGTAATTTATCAACAGGAGAAAAAGAATTGAATTTTTTTTTATTCTTCTATTGTGTAGATAAACATGAAATTCAATCTAATCAATTGAAAATATATGGTCAACAGCAAGAACCTTCAAGTTATGTTTATGCATTCGATAATCTAGCTTATGGCACTTCTCTTAATATTAAACCTTGATTTTTCTTATCTTCATATAGAATAAAACAATAGCATTCATGCATTTTTATAAGAAAAGCAATGTTAGCCGATGATTTTCTCTACAATGATTCTACTTTTGTTTTTCTACAAATAAACTCACTTGTCAAAGTTACAGTAGTCGAACTGTTGGTCGATGCAAGGGATGCATTAGAGCCGCCTATAAGCACACAAAGCATAAGCAAGCTAATAAAGCAAATACGCATAAAAGCATCAAAAAGATTTAAAAAACAAATTTATAATCAACAAGAAATTAGTGGAGCATTTCTGTGCAAAGTATTAGAAAAAAACAAATATATAAAAATTAGTAAGTGGTAGTAGTCAACCTGATGCACTATCGGCAAACGGATTGTCAGCATTATTAGGCAACAAAGAATGTGGCAAAGGACTATTTGAGGCTATAAATGATGTTTCCATACAAGTTTCAAGTGCAGACGGTGTTAGACGACCACTCCAATGACCTGTTCTTATAGCTGGCGATCCTGATCGTGGTGAAACCGATGGTAACACATGGGTATATTGAGATTCGGTTACAACAAATGAATTTTTCCGTATTGGAATACGTCCGGCCGCTGAGGGACTTGGCGAATAACTACGTCGAGGTGTTATATAACCATTATTACCAACAGGACTTGTATTACGTGTAGCACCAAAAACGGATGAAGGTGAAACGTCACGTGAATCTGTACTTAATAAAGTATTTGAACTGCCTCCTGAAAATGTATAGATTAACAACGGAAAACAACAACAAATGTGCACATATATGCATATTGCAAACATAGAAATAATAAATCGTTTTTCTTCTTCTTTCGTCACCTCAAAATTATATTACATAGAGCACACTAACATGCAACCGATAGAATACGTTAACATACCGAATCGTTTTGATAATGGACCTTGACGTTCAGCTTGACGTAAATCTGAACGAAGAAAAACGTAGTTTTTTTTTTGTTTCTCAAGTTTAAGGAATCCAAAAAATGAAAGCTACTTACTTTCAAGTTGTACTTTGGCCATCACTATATAAACAAAGTAAACGAACAAAAATAGTATTACACATTAGTTTTCAAAAAAGAAAAATGCTCTAGGCTTAGTTCAGTATTTCATATTCTGTTTACACAACGATAGAAATGTGTCAATGTCAATCGTTTATCGAAGAGGATCATATTGAATGTTTCGTAACCTCATACTCATATAAAGCCGTTAGCACAACTGAAATATGAAACACGATGCAGTCACTGTTACTAATCATAGGGAGATTGTTTTAGTCTAGCTATTTTTACGCACATCTTCTTTCGCTTAATCCTGTGATAATGATATGCCTATATATGATTCATAAAATGTCGATGAAAGACACACGAGGGTGTCTGCCGTTTGTAATGGTGTAATTCGAAAATATTTACCTTCAAGATCTGTAAAATCCAACGGTTCTCTTTCGCGTTCTCGTGAAACGTCTCTTGAACGTACAGTAGTATTTGGATAGTTAGCACTTGAATTTGTTGTCGTAATAGTTTGTCGAAGTGGCGATGAACTAGCAGGTGATGTTGGTCGAGTATTTCCACTTCCATTAAATAGAGGAGTAACTGTACGTAATGGCGAACTCATTCGAGCAACATTGGATACCAGCTCTAGAATTTACAAACAAAAAAAGACTTGTAGGAAATAAAAATTCATTCGGCTAGACACATCAAACAAAAGGGACTTTCGTGGGAGAGAAGGAAAACTTCATAACACATGCTTTTCAAATGCATTCGAACTCGTGTCTTTTTATCATATCATGCTTAACGTCTTACTACTCCGAGATCTGGCATGATCATAATTATCGAGACTATCCAATGATGAACATCGACGTGTTAGTTGTTCGATTAATCGGCGTTCTTTCGCAATGGTTTGTATTAAATTTGTATCATTTGAACAATCGAAAAATTGTTCACCATCATCGGATGATTCATCATTAAGAGAATCGTATAGAAATAGATCGAAATGATCATGATCTTTTTCAATACTATCCAAACTTAATGTTGATAAGCGTGATTTATTTGATGATAATGTGAAAAATTCAGTTAGATAAAGAGCATTTTCAATTAAATCAGTTGAAGATATTCGAGGGTGAAGAATAAATTTTATTTCGTTTAGATTTATACCTGGATGAACTTGTTGTTCTGTTGAACTTCGCTTTACACTATCGGAAGATTGATTAGCTGGAAAACTATGACATGAAATACTTCGTATTGTACGAGCTAAAAATACAAGAAGAAAAATTTCTATCTGTTTATATTAATAAGTTAATGATGCATGTACAATGGATTATATAATATCGAAGAATAAACTTGTCTATCAGATGCGTTGATAATTGATTTACATGATAATTCCCGAGTTCTATTTTCTTTAACACGAGACAGAATATCCTTGAGAAAATTTAATATCGACTCACGAAATTCTCGATAGAATTCTACGAAATCTAAATGTTTGAATTCGATCTTGATGACTGTTATTGCTGTATTTTTTAGTTAGTTAATTAACGGAAACTGGAATCAAAAGAAAATATTTTATGATTGATTTCGACAAATCTAAACTCTCACGAGAATAAATAGCCTATAAGATTTATAGGACTTTTACGCTGAAAATATTCGATACAGCCTAAATATAATATCTCCTGCGAGAATTTCTCGAAACAGTTTAACAAAAATAGAAAATAATTTACCGTGTGACATATCGTCAAGTTTACAAAGTAGTCGATGTTTTGTTGCATGAATATCATTTTCTTTGAATTCTTTATGTACCCAAGAAAAAATATTTTCTGATGTCGAAGCATTCTTATTTGCACCTCCCGGTATTCGAAATAGCCTAAAAAATCAATATAATGTAGTTAAGAAGAAGAAGAAAAAAATTTACCAAGCATCATCAGCCTCATTTTGTTCATCATCAATATTAACAGTTTCAATTTTATCCAGTGCAACTCCATCGGCTGCTGCATCGTATTGTGCTTTACGTGAACGTCGTTTTTTCTGTGCACTAATCGATTCTTTTTTTCCAAGACTTTTAAAACTATGACTTGTTGCTGTCTCATTTTGAAGGCCATTAGTATTATTGAATGGTATGGATTCGTCTTGTCCACCTACTGAACAAAAACTTTCTGTCATTGATTCACACATGCCAACGCCATCAAGATTTAAATGTATTGTTCGTCCACCACCAGAATCTGATATTCCCGATGTTGTTAAATCCGGAAAATGTAAAGCATTGATTGTTGACGTTGTTAATAGAGCAGATGGGTCAATTGAAATACTTTGTATCATCTCATTATTCATTGAAAAATTCCTATCAGTCATTGTTGAATTTAACTGAATACAAATGTTCACTATTGATCAACCTCAAATCACCTGAGGGAAATACAAATCTCTTATTCTGACTGACTGTCTCTCTTTCTCTTTCGGATGTCATACAACGTTTAACCAATGATAAGATCCTTCAAAATTATTTGGCGACATCTATAAATATTAAAGTCAATAATTTAATTATCGGTCAAATGCAAGGCTTTTCAAGCAAAACTTTAAAAAATATTTTTTCCTATGAGTAAATACTTATTTCTATTGGTTAAATATGATATATCACATTATACTCATAGTCAAATAAGTTAAATCAGTAGCCTGTAATAAAAAGAAAAAAAAAGCATTTTTTGAAAGAAAAATGCAAACTGCTGAAAGTGTATGTTTATGGAATTATCAATATAAAAATCAGTCATCACCAGAATCAACAAAAGCATCTTCTAATGATAATACATCTGATTTAACTTGTACAGTACATATATCCTGCCAAAAAGAAATATCAACGAAAGCCATAGTCTATTGTCAAGAATGTCATTCATTACAGTGTCGTTTATGTGAAAAGAAAATTCATAAAAATTCCAATAATAAAAAACATGAACGATTAAATTTAGATGAAATCGATAATGAATTTTGTTCTGTTAATCAACAACATCGAGCAATTTTTTATTGTTCAACTTGTGCATTAACATTTTGCTATATTTGTTATGAAAATCAACATCAAAATCTCGATAGACGAGATCATAAATTACAAAAATATCGAGAAGAACAAAGACTAACAATTAAAAATACCAAGTAAATATTAATCGTTTCTCTTGACACGCGTGAAAAGTAATATATCTGCAAGTATTGTCTTCTTTTGTAAATAATAATAATAGAATACTTGTCAATATGTTATCATTCGTACTATTGCATAGAATCGAAAAGTTCTCCTGGTCGAATTAAAACTAACATGAACGAAGAAAGAAACAATAGAATAAATTATTTCTAATGAATTAATGAGAAGACGAAATCTAAACCCTTGAAAATCATTCAGTTTGAAATAAATTATTCAATGTGTCTATGAAAAGTAAATGAATTTAATATATTAAACATAAAATCATTGATTTGAATTTGAATTTTTTCGACGAACTTCTTTCTGTTCGTATTTAATCAATGAAAATATGATTCTTATCACATAGTGTCACTGACTTGATTCTAACTCAGATCGAGACATTTGAATTTTTGTGAAATTAATTATCCGTATTTAGTGATGAACATGGAACTAAAACTGAACCGATAAATATCAATACGCCCTCCAGTGTAAATACTGAGAGTGGACAACCTGCAGCATCTTCATTTGAAGATGTTCAAGTGGATGATAGTAATGAAAGCGAAACATCACCATCGAATCGGCAAGTACGTGAAATCAAATCAATTGCCGTACCCGAACGACATAGTTTTAATCAACAAATGTTACTTGAATCAATGCTAGAGGATAGCGAACATGATCAACATACAATAAAAATTCATAATCGTCTTTTACAACAAAATCAATCGAATATTGACTTACGAACAGAATTTTTACTTTTTGATGCTGATGAACATTTAACTGTAAGTTTCATTTATTAGAATCGAAAATTTCTCTACGCTCCAATCGTGTCTTGTATTAAACGATTTCCATGAGATCAGCCTAATTCTGTTTAGTATTTCGTTATGTATTCTCTCGGTTTTTAGTTTTAAATAATTTCCAGTGATCAGAAGCCTTACCCATCGGAGAAACTAAGTCAAAACTAAAACATTTCAATGTGAAAATTGAGTTTTACATCTAAAAGTATGATTCGCTTGACTAGCACGACTATAATAGCTCTTATATTTTGAAGGTAGCTTGTCTATGCATCGCTATATTGTTCCATTTCAATATTTAAAAAAAAATACTTGAACTGAACAGGAATTAGATATTGTAGGATGATAGAGAGATTTTTTCATGTTCATTTTTTTTCTAATTTTTCAGGTAAACAATGAAAGTGAATTTTTTCATAGTTTAAATTGTGCGAAAGATCTTAGTGTAAAATGTGTGTCCATTATTGGCAATACAGGTGATGGTAAATCCTATACACTTAATCAGGTATTTTTTAATGGCGAGGAAATATTTCATACATCATCAACAGCTGATTCGTGTACAATTGGTATATGGGCAGCTCTTGATGAAAATCATCGAACACTCGTTCTTGATACTGAAGGTCGTCTTGGTCTATCTGAAAATGATCATCGACGTGATCGATTATTACTTAAAGTTCTTTGTATAAGTGATATTATTATTTATCGTACACGTGCATCGAAATTACCAAATGATATGTTTCAATTTTTGTCGGATGCTTCGAATGCATTTAGAAAATATTTTCGGCAAGAATTAGAAAATGTTATGAAAAATTGTAAAATCGATGGGCCAATGTCAACTATGGGACCAGCATTGATTATTTTTCATGAAACGCAACATACAGAAATATTAAAAGGTTTGATAAGCAGTGTAAAACAAAATTTTAAAGATTTAAATCTATTTAGACCATCTGCAATGTCAAAAAACAGCTGTTGAACAATTAAAAGAACGATTTGAAGCAATGAAATTATCCTATGATGCTTATAGGTTTGCTAATAGGCTTCGTAGAATTTAATAATTTGTTTCTTTTTAGTTCCATTGAATATGTTGGTATTCAAGCACAAAGTGGGAAATCATCAGATTTTAGTGAAATCAAAGCAACTATTTCAGAAACATTAGAAAATAATAATCGACGTTCTCGAAGACCTTTGTCTGTTGTTTTCAAAGCATTAAAAGTATGAATAAGCACAGCAACACACGGGAGGCCTTTAGTTCGATTACATTTGAATGCTGATGCATTACAGTGTAAAATAATAGAATTTTATAAGTATTCGCAATGCTGCTATTTTAGATGGTTGCCCTTATTTTATTTTGGTTGATTTCGATGTTCGAAATCTTTCGTTATAGAGCCTGATTCATTATAAAAAAATCGATTTAATTTTGCAATGAGAACTTTTTTCCAATAGTAAAAACGTGCAATGTATAAGAAAAATAGCATTGACCTTCGCCTAACATATATCTAAAAATGAGATTAACCTTTCTCTTGATAGTGCCATTCAAAACACAATAAAATTATTTTTAGGCGTTAAATGAAAAGTTCAATCATGTCATCCCTCCGCCAATGCCATCGACATTACCAGATGATTTTTTTTCATGCCATACAAAATGTCTTTCTTGTGGGTAAGTTGGTTTTTTGCTGATTCAGTTTGTTTTACACGTGCTAAGGATCTTCTTTTTCTGTTGTCAGTTTGAAATGTACCATCGCTGCAAATCACGAAAAAGATAATCTTCCACATGTTTGTAATAAACGGTGTTCGTATAATAAAGAACTAGATAATGAAGTTTGGAAATGTTTGCCGTGTCATCGTGATGGACGTGACACGATTGTCTACGGGAAATTAGTAACAAAAAATGATGGTCTCGTTCAAGGATTACTTAAATATGTTTGGTCGGGCTGTGCTATTGAATGCCCATTTCACGGCGAAATCTATCGTGCAAGAAAACATTGGTACGGAAATAATGAACCGAAAGATGTAACATTTGTAGAAATAATTCATGTATGGCCTGGTGATGACAATAGTCGATTAGCTAGTGATGTTACACCAAGAAAATTTGTTGAATTGATCGTTTATGCTAGCAGGTTTGCTGCTTGATTAAAAAGAAGAAATTTAAATGAATACGTTATTGTGTTTACCTGTTTTTAGTTATCTTTCAGCACCAACGAAACTCATAACAGAAATGATGGCTGATCAAGTAGCACCATCGTATTGGGTACCAAACAAATATGTTATTGTAAGAAATTAATAGACTCTTTCCGATGCGATAAACATATTTTATTTCAGAAAGTTCGCGTAGCGTTTCGCAGAGAAAACTCGTTACACATTTGAAGCGATGCGACAGTGTCTCACAGGACAAAATCTAATTTTCTCATAAATTACATATCGGCCAGTTCTAAATCGATTAATTATATAGCATTTGATAAAAATGAATCTTTTGAACGTTGCAAAAAGGAATTTATTAATTCAAAGATTATGAGAAAGTTGCACGACTAATTAATTTTTCTCCGAGGAAAATCGTCAGAGAATTTCTAAAATTTTTATAGTCTAGGAAAAGTTTTGAGGTAGCCAAGAATCAATGCTGACAAATGTCAAATATGCACAAGTAGAAACAATAGGATAATTCGGCATAAACTGATTTCGAGATAAATCGCGATACATATTCAACCAGATTCTTTCACATTTCAATGGATATTTTGCTTTCTTCTAGGCTTGTTCATCATGTAAACTCAGCTTTGGTTCGGAATATTCTAAACATCATTGTCGAAGTAAACTTATTAAAGAATGAAACGTTTAAATTCTTAGAATTTTCTTGTCAGTGTGTGGCCATGTGTTTTGTGATACATGTACAACACGTCGTCTTATTGTTCCATGGATTGATACCGAAAAACCAGTACGTGTATGTGTGAATTGTTATGATAATCCAAAAGCACAAGCATTATTTGACATATCGAGACAATCAATTAAGACAGTAAATGAAAATGGCAATAGCGACGATTCCACCAGCACTGTTTCATCGAGTGACCAGCTAAACGATCTATGTTTAACACCAACGGATATTTTTGATATTGAACAACCGGGCGCAGGTTTATATTCTTATTGATTTACTTTGCGTCGTAAATCTATTCATTTTAGTCGATATTCCAACATCGAGACGTGTTTACGAAACTGTTAAAAGTGGACTCGAGAAGATGGGTGTTAATTATCCGATTGGTAATGATATTTTAAAAGACGAAAATAAAATTTAATTTAATAATTTTTTACTTAGAACTCATTAAAGAAAGTACTCGTCCGGCTTATTGGAAACCGGATAGTGAATGTCGTGCTTGTTATATTTGTCAACGAGTATTTAACAATACAACAGATCGATTGCACCATTGGTAAATGGTTATATTTGAATGGAATTCATATAATTATAGTTTGTCTATTGTCTTTTAGTCGAAGTTGTGGTGATGGTGTTTGTGAGAATTGTTCACCAAAAAAACGTCCTGTACCAGAACGGGATTGGCTAACACCAGTACGTGTATGTAAATTATGCGACCAAATAAAGAATGTTTCGAATTCTAATCCTTTATAATAATTATATTTTTTTAAATATTTGTACCTAAAAATTTTTGAAGTTTTTTTTTCTGCGTCTTTACGTTGTATATATTTATATATTTTTTAATTATATACTTCAGCAGCGATTGTTGAAAGTAGATAAAAATATTTATTTTTTGCTCTGGGTTTTATGTATTGTATCTTTGTTAATAATTGTCAAGAGTAAAATAATTTATATACAGGGGAACCAGCTTATGCGCAAGGCAATAATCATTTTTTTTTCTTTTTCGTATAATGAAGTATTGATATCGATTGCGTTTCTTTTTCGTTCTGTAGTGCATTTCAATACACTAAAAAAAGCGAATAAGCTTCTGAATACTCGCATTTCTCTATGTACAAATACATAAATCTCATCATTTTCTTTTTTTATTCGTTTACAATAGTGTTCCTGTTAGTTTATTCATTCTTCTAGGTGCAAAAGTAAATACTGTGTCCTCTGTATGTGTACAGAAATGGTTCTATTTACATTTTTTTAAACATTATTTCCTATTTGTAGATGTATATGTATCATGGATATTCATCGTATGATGGTGAGATACAACGACACACTATCTGCAATTCGCCATTATCGTCGAATGTACCTTCTTCCGTAGCCGAAGATATTGCTTTACCTTATTTAAAACATGTGCAAGAATTAATTACAAGCAATCGGCCATTTCCTATTGTACTCGATAAAGATTTTAAATGGGCTCTTGAAGTATTCGCATTTGGTTTTGCGTGCGAAGAAAGTACAATATTTCAATTGTGCTCAAATATTTATGTTGAATGGCTGAAAGTCTTCGAAAGAACATTCGGTAATTCACTTTCGATTCCACCGATATTGAAAGAAAAATCAGAATTTTATTGGTCACAAATGTTTTGGCATTTATATCATCTCTTTGTTATTCATGAAGGTATATTGAAATAATAAAAAAACTAAAACAATCAATGATTTTGTTGTTTGAAAATAGGAAAACCTGCTGATTTGTTAACAAAACGTATGTATACTCATAAAGTTCTTCGTCATCTCCAAGCAATGATTAGTCAAACGGAGTTAAGTCTTGATCTATGGCATATTCTACTTCAAGTATTCTTAGCTATTGGTGATACTGTACTATCTCCATCGTATCGAAGTATGTATACTTTTAGATTCTAATTTTTATGAATATTTCGATTTGATAGCAAACGAAGAACCTACCTCTGTTACGAGTTATCGTCTTGTACCATCAATTTATCAAGTATTTTTAGTTGCTGTTTCGAAAGTTGAAATACCACCTGGTTTATGGAGAACTTTTCAAGATTATGCAGTAACATGGCGCCATCGACCAGCTGTTATTTATGGTGAGACCAAAGTTTTCTCGTTTAAGATCGAGAAAATTTTTCTATGAATAGTAAAACTATGGAATTGAATTTCGGTTGGTGACGTTCACATGATAACGACATGTGTAACGTGGAGTTCATCATAGTCTCTTGGTTCCATAGCTTATTTTTCTATTAAATAAGTTATTCATGAAGAAAGAGATTATTATTGTATATGAAAAAAAAACGAAGTGGGGGGAAATTCGATTCTACGAGATGAACATTATTCTAAAATTTAATCGCATGATAGAAGAGTAAAGCGAGAATAATGAAGATTTGTAAGTAGGCATTGATGTAAATTAAGGAAGATCAATGAATGGTTTTTTCTAGATATAGGCAAACAGCACAGTATTTTATTTGTTTACGGTGTTTTTAAAGTTAAAGTTTTTTGCTACAAATCACGCGCTTATAATAAGATAACAAATTCAATATGCTTTTGTGAATCTTTAATGTGACTTATTACCCATAACTCTTCTCATCAGCCTCCTTGGTTCTCTTAGAGGATTCGAGTAAAAAAACGGTATGGTGGAAAAAGGCAGAAAGGAAAAATATCGAAAGGCAAAAATGTCGAAAATCAAAATATCGAAAACAAAAATAATGCAAATGTAGACAAATCGAAAGATTGAAAACGAGAGTATATTGAAGCAGAAATCTTTCTCACCCTTAACTTCAATTTTACAGATTTATTTTCACCTCATATTCTTGTTTTCGACATTTTTATTTTCGATATTTTTCCTTTCGACGTTTTTCCTTTCTGCCTTTTTCCATCCATTCAAAAAAACTACGTATTCTATAAAGAAAGAAAAAAAAATCTCTACTACGACTAAATCTTAACAGTTGTTCTGCTGTGCCATATATTATCTCAGATATTATCTGACGATCAGTAAAATTAATGTAACGTTAGAGTAATGTTTTACGGAGTGAATAATATGAATTTCTTTCTCTATTTCGTTTTTTTATTCATTTGCAATCTATATTAGTTAGGTCACGTCATCAAATATCAGTACGATTTTCATCATCCGCAACTAGCCATATGAGCTTCTAATTAAACTATCCGCCACAGGGATATTCTCTGTAGTATTTTCCAATGCGGCCGATTATGATTGTAGCGGAATAATCGTTGCATATTCATAACAAGATACTTTTACAGATTTATTATGTAGATTAACTAATATTATTACATTCCCTAAGGCTATTCTACAAGCCTTTCTTGACGTCTATTACAAATATTGCATTCATATCCATTAGTGTATGATGATGATCAGCATTCTAGCAGAAAATAACGCAATTTTGTATCTCAGATTAATTTCGACTCCTTTAAAATACTTCATACCAGTGTAATGTATAGTAGTGACTACATATTATAGATAGGTTTTTTTCTACTATTCAACTATATCACATTTTAAACAAAGGCATTCAACAGAAGTTTAGGAGTTTCATTGAAAAGAAATAATGCATAGATGACTCTAGAGGAAGAATTTTACCTCAGTAATAAACGTTGATAGCGCTCGTGTTTGCACTCATCATAACTGTCAATGTCTTTAGATTGGGCACAATTGACATGTGCTCTTACATCAACTGTTGTGCGTAAATTATGGTGGTCCGATTTAGCACCATTACAATACGCTTGTAAGTAATTGATATGCGTCTATTTTGTTTTTAATCCTTTCGCTTCATTCTTAATAGGTAATGAAACAGATCAAAGTGATTATATTCAAAAGACAATTGATTCACTTCCATTAGATCAACTCGTTGTAACATGGATCAAATTTCTCACTATTCTACAAAATCCATCCGAATGTGGTGACATTTCGGTAGATTGAAAGCAGCTAAGAATCGGTAAATGCGTGTACATATATGTATATTCTTTTAGGTTTTTCTTCGTATGCCAAAATATCTAAATCAAGTGCAAGGAAATCCAAATGTTAAACTAAAAGATATAACATCACTAAAAGAATTGCCACGTATTTTTACTAATGTTACCAAAGCCATTGGCATGTTTATTGATATATGGTTAGGTACGATTGGAAAGATAGAAATTCAATTTTTCTTTTTCAAATAATATCAATCGTTATTCGATTTTCAGGAAAAAATATTGATCTAACTGCATTATATATTCCTAAACCGATAACTAATTCAGCAGCTACAATGAATGATAATACAGCGTCAAGTAATAGTTCATTGTCATCATCACGTCCTTTTGCTCAATCTGTTCGTGCGAATCCATCAGTCCCACAGCAGCCAACATTAACTGGAACATTAAAACCTACGAAATCACACGCTGATAATCGAAGAGGTAATGTCGAACAGAAATAAATACTTAGCTAATAAACAGCCTATCTTATTTCAGTTAGACCTAGAAGAAAAGGTATCATATAAAGACGAAATAGGCCAATGTTTCGTTTAAATTTTTATCTAGCATTAGACAATTGATTTCTTCATTGATTTTCCTTACGTTCTTCTTTTAACGCTTTTCATTGATGCTATATTGTTTAACTCGTTTTTAGTAAGTACTCCACCTGGGCAAATACCTACAACAGCATCTCCCACCGTTGCAACATCCCCTACTCCAATGCCTCCACCAGCAAATACAGTTTCACCATTGCCG
The DNA here is from genome assembly GCA_900239745.1 of Rotaria magnacalcarata. NCBI lineage: Eukaryota > Metazoa > Rotifera > Eurotatoria > Philodinida > Philodinidae > Rotaria > Rotaria magnacalcarata. The sequence continues at coordinate 39,289 of OENM01000585.1, forward strand.
AGCATTTCACAACATCTTTCTGAAAGTTCACCAAAATTTTTACGAACAAATCGACCTACTATAAATAGTTTAATGCATCTCTATGGTCCATGGATATTAGATGCTTGTTTATTACAATTGAAAGATCGTTATACACGTTCGGCGACCGTCAGTAATGCGAACGATTGTATGTACATGTTTGTCTCATCTCATTTTGTCGCTAACGATTGAATAAAATCTATTCTAGCTCCTCGAATGACTGAAATCGATAAAACATTAGATACTCAGGTAGTCTCATTGGTGTTTTCGATAAATCGATATTCATATATTTCCATACATAAATAGAATGAACGTTTAATTGACGAAGCCTTTGCTAAATCGTTTGCGACCATATGTACAATATTCAGTAGTGGGCATTGTGATGAATTTATACATTCGGAATATTTAAGTCGATTTTATTATGTTTTACAACAAGGTCTTCGACTCTATCCAGGCGATAAAGTAAAACAAACAGACAAAGTTAATTTCATGATCTAACGAATAAATATTCATCTTATATTTAGCAACGTTCTCAAACAATAATAGAATCAATTTTATTAAATAGTGCTGATCTATTTCGCATTAATCTACGTGGCATTAATATTCTCATACCACTTTATTTGGAAGCAATTCAATATTATCTTCAAAGTGATTTTCCAACATTTCTTAATATTCACGTAGGAGTGAAAAGTTCAACAAATCTTTCGATAACTCGTGATCGCTATGTACGCATTCGTTTCACGTGCATTCAAATACTCATGTCAATTGTTAGTTTACCGTTTCATTATGAAAATCTTCAGCAAAATTTATTTGAAGATTACTTCGAAAAATCTCTTGATGTACAACCAGCAGTTAAAACATTTTTAGAGTATCGCTCAAAAATACTGCCATTATTGTTAGTAGCTTTACAATCAGAACAAAATACGAACAATGGTCAATTACTATTCGGTTAGATTTTTACATATAAAAATAAATTAGGACATGGAATGACTCATTTTTCTTTGAATATTTAGGTACTATTCGTTTAGCTTGTTCATTGACAGCACATTATGAACGGCAAACAGGCAAAGTAGAAGACAAGACTTATAAAGGTATAGTATTCATGAGTTATGCAACGCTTCATAGGATCTCTAGCCTAGATATGTGTGGGACCACATTTTTTCGGCTTCGGTCTGAGTCGGGCACAAGTTTTTCACATCTCTAATCTAGCGAAGATCTTAGAAAAGCGGCTCTTTTAAAAATATAACTTCCGTAGTCTGCGAATAGCACAAAAGGTCCGAAAATGTATTTTCCTCTAAATTTCAATAGTAAATTCTAGAAATAGCTGCCGAATATTCCAGTAATGCAATACTGATAATCTGCGATAAAGGTGCAAATGATCCTCAATTATTTTTGGCCACACTCGATGCAATTATTTCATTTGTAACGGATCCAATATGTCCAATGCGTATATATTAGAATATTTCAAAGTATCATAAGAACTTAGAATTTTCTTTTTCAGCTATTGAAACATGGCAAAAAGTTTTCGAACGCCTATGCACGTTTATTAATACGCAATTGCATTTGTCTGCAAAACATCATACACGAGAAATGCATACAACATGTGTAGCAACCTATAATACATTAGTAACAGTAATTATTGAGCGACCAACATTACTTGATGATCCCGACAGGCTATATCAATTATGTGAAATCATTGAATTAGGACTGTCGGGCACAAAAGATGAGGTATGTCGTAGAAACAAAAAGAATTATTTTTATTATAAATTATTTGTTCGACGCAAATTTAGACAACAGACACGGTTGTTTATAAAAATGTTAAAGAAACTCATCCAGCATCGCAGCGTATTGCCGAAGCCGTTGAATATTTAATTTGTGTTCTATTCGAACATAAAGTAAGATTATTTATTTATTTATTTATTTATTTATAGTAGATTATCAATTCCCCCAACTATAATAGAATACAGAGCGATTGACAAATGTTTCGCAGCGTTCTGTGGCAGGAGCATGTTTACGCGCTGAACTTGTTGGTGATAAATTTAATGAAGAGGTTTTTAAAACTATTGCTCAAATTTTCGACCAAATTTTTAGCTCACACATTCACATTGATTCATTTGATTGTGCTTTTTTTCATATTCAAAAATACCAACATTATTTGCTTTTTATTTGCTAAATTATTTCTTTAATAGAAACTCGTATAAAATTGCATTTACATATATGTTCTAGGCTGTATTACATTTAAAAAATAATATATGTCGAAATGGTTTGGATGAAACAACATTTACTAATTCAATGACATCAACACAATTTCAATATTTTGCCGTTAATGGAAATAATTTATTTGCCATTAGTGAATTACCAACGAATGCTAATAACGGTTAGTTGTTTTGTTCGGAGAGCTGTATTGATATGAGAAAAATTACAGAATTGCAATATGAATGAATTGGGAGTATAATATTTTAAACTAAGCTACGAAAGTTGCGAATACGTCTCATCAAATTTAGCAAGAAAAATATTATTTGAGATATTTGATGCACTTCTAAGATTTTTAACGACTGTTCATTGAGTTATGCATTGCACGAATGTCAGAAACGATTTGTTAGTGTTTTTCTTTCTAAAAATTTACTTTGGAAATTTTGTAAAAAGATTGTTTTAGTGACATCGAACTATCTTGTCGGATTGCTGTTATACGGTGATATGAAAGTAGTCACGTACTTCTCAATGATAGACTGCAATGTGTTTTCATAAAACCAACGATTTATAGGAGACTTATCATAAAAATATAGAATAATTAATAAATGATCCTAAAGAGAGTTCTCTGTTCTTCGATAGGTATGCCAGCAATTATTCTTCTTTGCCGTGGATTATTTGGTAGAAATGTTTGGACATTAAATTTTCGTCATAATCCTTCATCGAATCTATCAATACAAAAGAATAGAGTAATTGCCTAATTTATTAATTTTAATCCCTAAATACAAAACAACTTTTTCAATTTCAAGTCCCATGAACGAATGTTCAGTGAAAGAGATCGAACCAATTCGATAGCTAACACGAACTCGTCCAATGATCATAAAGAAAAGTCTGCTCTATCACATCACACACGAATTGCACGAACGAAAAGGTAAATACATTTCTTCTTAAATTTTTTTCTATATAAAAAAAGAGAGTGACCAAATTAAAAACAAATTTTAGCGATTCTTCTCGCCATAGCAGGTTGGTAGGAATGTTAAACTAGTCTAACTAACTTTTCTATCTATTATTATGATTGCGTAAAACATATTTTATATAATTCCTTTCAGTTTTTATCATCCACCGTAAGTAAATTCAGAAATAAAACATAACTACTTCATTTTGCTTTATCTGTTGTACGATATGAATTTCTCTATTGCATTTCATAACTAATATAACCAAGCCCCTCATGCTTCACTTGTTATTTCTATGAATTTAAAAGCATCAATTTGGTTTCCCCTTTTCAAAATGATACAATCGTTTTTCTCTCTCTCTCTCTCTCTTTTATTAGTGAATTAAGTATTCCAACATTGAATTCAGTTGTTAAACGCGATGAAGAAAAATTAAGTGTATTTCGAACATTGAAAACTAAACAAATGAAAATTGAAGAAATTGCTCTTCAACGCACTAATCAAACTGATGAAAAATCAATTCCGGAATTGAAACCGGCGGAGTATTAACTTTTGCAGTTTTTTTGTTTAAATTACTGTTTCGAATTTTATAGATGCCAAAAAGATTTCGAAAGTATTCGTCTGTTTTTGTCACACTATGGTTTTTGTTCATTGGATTCAATACATCGTCTACTTAATGGACAAAAATGGGTAAAAGCATATTTAACTCGTTGAAAAAGTCGATAATGAAATCTTATTAGGATAAATCGAAAATGTTGGATCGTATTCAACCAAATATTCAACTACTTGATTCAAATACATCGACTTTTATGGATGATATTAAAAAACTTGATAAAATTGCAACAACACTTTATTGTACGGCACAAATATTCTATCTTAAACGGCATCAACATAAAATTAATGAATCACTTTCAAATATGGTAAAAATATCTTGAAGACACTCTACCGAAGCACTGAGAAAATAGAGCCTTGATTTGAAACTGAAGTACTACACACGACTTTCACTAAACCCTATCTGACTGGATTTTACTAGAGAATATAAATTTCATTGTTTTAAAGGCAACACCTGAACAATTGAATCCATCTTTTTTAACATTGGCTTCGCAATTCGGCACAGTTGTTGAAATACAACGTCATTGTGGTTGGACAGGAAGTGTTGAAACAAGCTGGAAAACAGTTTCAGCTGCTCAATTAAATAAATGTCCAACATCAAAAACACTCGCTCAAATTGATGGAGATGATAGTATTTTTTATTGGGTAGATTTAACGATTGAAATGGCGTTTTATTTACCTCACCATTTTCCCGGTGCGTGTTTCATGTTTTGTTTTGCACATTTGTTTCAACTATATTTTCTATGCATTCTAGTTGATAATCAAAATTCAGAAATGCGAATATTAATTGTTTGGTTTGAAGAATTTCATGAAGATCTTGATTCAATACTACCTGGTTTGTATATAATACCGTTTACTATGAGAATAATCACTGATTTAACGATGTGTGTATTGGCCATACAGAAAGAGAAGCGTACAGTGTTGGTTGCTGTTTCGGGATATGCAGAGAAAAACTATTTATACACTATAATAAACTGCCTCTATTGGTTTGACAATACTTTGAAGAAGTGCAAATAATATTTTTAAGAATCTTCTAAAGAGACATTCATATTCTCTTTAAAAAAAACGACTCCATTATCATTCTAGCTCAAGTGCAACAATCAAAATGTCGAGATATTTCTATAATTGGCATTCATCCATTAAGAAATCGCCTATTTCGCATTCTATTGAATTCCACTGCCCAACGGTAACGATAAACTTTGTTTATCTTTTTAATTTCACTATATTTCTCATTGTTTAGGATACAATCAGCGTGCGCAAGTATTCCGTTGATCGATGGTATGGTTGTACCATTACATATTCTGCCAACATTTATCCGACAAGCTGTAAATACTTTAAGTCGTCGAAAACGATTAGAAGACAGTCAAAAGTTCGTATAATTTATTCAAAATAAATATTAGTTAACTTTTATTTTCTTAGTTCTAGTTCTCAAACTGCTTATACCGTTCGAAAAAAACATATAGCAGCAATAATTGATAAGTATCAAAAACGAACAAACAATAATCTTGATGATTTTTTTCAAAATATATTTTTTTCTTCAACAATAACTAAACAACAAACGATTGCCACTCAATCAAAAGCACGTTCGAATTCCATGATAACTGTGCAATCGTAGAATGTCAGATGCTTTTTTTGCATAAACTCGGTGTGCACGTCTTTTTATTATTTTTCTTTCTTGGGGGCGCAAACTACAGTGATTTGTGTGTGAATGCTTCATAGCTTTTGCTTTGTTTTTTTTTGACGTAATTTAGAAATTTTATTTCAAATTATTCTATTATCAATGTTGTGTTTTTCTTTTTTCAATAAATACCTTAATGATCACATGAATGATGAAAATAAATGATCTATTTTAAAATATATTTCGTGTGAGTTATGTTATCATACGAATTCAATTAGTTTTTTCTTCCTCAATTGCACACAGACTCACATATTTATATATATATATATATGCACTGTAATCTATCTCGTCGATGTATATATAAAGTTCAAACGGCATCAAATTGAAAATGGCATCATCCATGCAAAGCTTCTCCTTTTGTTTTATTTGCCATCAAATAGATTTCGATAAATCAATAATAACATGATGTAGTTTGTTATTGCTAGGTTAGTTCGAAAATGTCAGTATGTGTTCGTGTGGAGGAGTAAATCAAAGAAAATAGAAAAAAGACCCGTTTCGTGAAAGAGAAAACGAATCTTCTTCTTCTTCTTCTTTTTTTTCTCTTCATCGAAAATATATATTCGTCGTTGATCCCTTGTGCTGTGTTATTATATTTGCCAATCAAGTATGATCCGTTCCGCAATTGAACGCAAGTTCATCAAATGATAACATGTAATGGATATATCTTACACGAGTGAGATGATGCTCGGTTAACTTTATTTCTCATTATCTTCGTGCGCATCTCTTTCTCCTTGTATATAAATACTCAACACCTATGTGCTAGTTGAATAGACATTTCGTTCAACAACGAAAATGGTATGTATTGAATCGGAGAGGGTTTCAAGTAGAGGAGAGAGCTCTTCTTGATAATTAGACAATATATTAAAGATAAATTGTCATGGGGATTGCTCTCTTCTTTATTCCTTTTATGTCATCGATTATTGGAACATGTTTACAATTAATTTCATTATTTGTTGTTCTTTTTATAAGCTGTACAATAAAGGAAGAACGATTCGATGATCAGCCGATAATATTAAGAACGCTGTCATGGAATTGCTCTCCTCTTTTGACAGCATTGCTATTCTATTAGAAGAATCGAGATCGATTCTTTTCATTTTTCTTAAATGATCAAAGTTTTATTTTGTTTTTAGACACATTGCGCGTCTTATTAATAGAGAAATGAACGAGCGAAGAAAAATAGTATTTCGGTACGATTTGAATTTAACGGAAGCCTACCGGAAGTTTGATACTTCAATGGTCATCTATATCCTGTGTCCTAACAGAAAAACATCTCTATGATAAGCCAATAGTCAAGTGTTCTCGTCTAAATTTTTACAATAGAAAGTAGAAAAAAACATGCTAGCACTGATTTTTATTGATTAAATACATAATCGAAAGGTATTGTATACAGAAGTCGATGTCGTTTGAAAAACGAAATATTGTAAAGCTTTCAGCGATATTATAATTTGCAGAATTTACCGTTCGGACCAAAAAAAGCATTTGAATAAAATCAGTTGTTGAACATTATAGTGAATACAATAATTAAATATACATAGATCGATAGTGATAATTGATTTTTTGTTGATAAATTACAAAGGGTAGTATTACAACAATCAACGGAAATACCTTCACCTAAAAAACTCGTTGAACTCGGTGTACAAGTTTTTACGCATCCTTTCGATATTTTTGGTGGTTGAAAACGAATTCGCATGGTATTTTTCTTATAAAGAAAATTAAATTTTTATTCAAAGCAAATATTCAAGTGATTGTCTTACCACACAAATTGTTTGAGAAGATGTGCAGTGAGCAATTGAAGTCGAGTATGATTGACTTCTATCGTGTTCTGGACATGGATCACATTTCCAACATATCAATCGAGCAGAACCTACACGTAATTATATTTTCTTTTGTAAATTAATTGCATCAAATTTTATACCATGATTAAGATCAATGATAGACAAGAGAAGAAACAATGTCAAAGCTTTTGAAATTATTTCAGCCATTAATTTTTGTACTCAATAACAACGATCGAAAATGGCTCTGTGTGCACGTATTTCAATAAAGCGACGATTGGTATAACTAGAGAGAGAGAGAGAGAGACAAAAACATACTGGTAATTTTTATGTAAGAGCCAACAAACAGTTTTCAGTTACTTAGTTTTTACTCCTATTCGAATGAACAATAAATTGATGTAAATTAAATTTCGATGTAGACTGTATGGGATTCTTTCGTTGTTATTTTTTTTTTTGAAGAAGAAGAAAAGAAGATTTTAACAACGAAGGAATCATTCAATAAAAAGCAAATGATTTCATGTATGACAAGAAAAACGTCAACAGAATAAAACTGAAAATTATGCTATGGAGTAAAGCTCGAAGATTATTTCTACATGTCACCAACAATGTGAAAATAAACGGAAAAGGAAAATTGTTTTACTACTTTTTGAGTCATGCAGACATCATTTCGTGTCGAACGGATGAATCGGATATTGCATCAACGATTGATTTCAGGTACTTAGATAGAAAAATATTTGATAGAAAGGTATCGTCAGATACTCTAGTTCTTTATTAAAAGAATTATTTCTGTCATAGTAGCAATTCGGTGATTCTTCTCCAGGTACAATATTCTATTAAAACTTCACTAGTTCAACTATAGTAGAAGATTCAAGAAGAAGAAAGACAGCTTCAGTTGAGATCATCGAACGTCGTTATAGAATTTTAAAGAAAATTCGACACTATTCACGGCTTTGCAGCAGAGTGCCTCTTTAAAACGATTTGAAATCATCACGATAGGTCTTAGAAAGTTTAGAAAATTTTGTATTGGACTACTATTATCTATCACATATTAAACTCATCATAATCCACTATGCACCATCTCTATAGTTTTGAGATACTTAGGTCATGACAAATCTCAAATTGGTATCAGTTTTCACGAAATATCTGATCTCTGATATCTGATGTTTGAGAATACATCCTATTCGGCGATGTTGAACATTCCGGCGATTCTGCTTATCACTTCGAACACAATTCCGGAATTCCCGGAATTGTACGGGATTCCGTCTAATTCTCATCGATTCCGCTTTGACCTAATTCCAGAATTCCGGACCGGAATCGGATCATCACTAGATGAGTACGAGAAGATAGAATAGTGATACAAGTTGTAATTCCGGAATTGGACGAACTAATTCCGGAATCGCACAGTGTTCAGGCTTGACTTAGTTCCGGAATTGGCGGAATTGATTCCGGGGGCGGAACTGGTTCCGGAATGTTCAGCATTGCGGAATAGGATGAGTGCTCTCATTTTTCCAAAAGAAATCAGATATTTACTTTCTACCCTACCGATAGTTTAAAGCTCTCAACATAGATAACACACTTGCTTCCTACCTACAGTTTTTAATTCACAGCAGATACCAGATAACCAGATATTTACTTTCTACCCTACCTACAGTTTTAAATTCTCAACATATATAGTGTGCTTACTTCCTACCTACAGTTTTAAACTCTCAGCAGATACCTGATAACCAGATATTCTCGTGAGTTTGTAGGTAACATCGAAAAAGAGTTATTCGCTTTTTAGTTCATTTTTGCGTCAAGAGAAGGCGAATGGAGATGAGTGCGAAGTTTTCTTTAGATTCAATTTCTTCTTACCTGCTGACTCATAAGTGTATATGATATGGTTATCATGCGAGAATGTTTGGCATAAGAATTAAAAAACTGCTTCTGACTTCATATCTTCATCGTCACTAATGCTCATTGTTCCTTTTTTTTAAATATTCTCTTTAATATATTATGATAGAAATCTAGAACACGTTATATCTTTGTTGTTCGTGATATTGTTGCTTTCAAGTTGCAGAATTTCGCATTGTAAACCTAATTGAAAAACTGTAAGGACGCAGAGAACGCGTATCAGAATATAGCATAGAGTACACGTGTATGGCTCATGTTGGTATAAAAGGGTTGCTCGTTATATGATGTAGATAGCGCGCTATCAAAACATCGGCTTTAAACTAAGAGACAAAATTAATTAAATGTTAACGAACAAATAAGATGTGTTTTCGCCATTATATGTGATATGCTATTATTTTTTGTTGAAAAGTTTTATCCTTCTTTATTAAAGAAAATGTTAACGCTTGTATACGGAGAAGATACACCCTTCTTAGTTTATTCGCAGATGCGCAGTACGACACAGTTGGGAAGAAAAGCGATGATAACATATCGCGTTTGTTTCGATCTTGGTAAAAACCAAAGTTTAAACCAATAGATTAAAGAACAAGGAAAATATATAACGAAAGAGTAAAGAAGGAAAAAGCCACGGATGATAGAAGAGAAAAAAATTAAGAAAATATCATGTCATATATAGTAGAGAAGGAACATCTTATTTGTTCGCTAATATTAAAGCAACAGTTTGATGAGAAATTAACAGATTTTATGTTTTTACAGAATTAATTATTAGAAACAATGCTGATCGGATCTGTCATGTTTATGGAATCGGCTATCATTTTTCATTTATAATTGCTTTAAGTATATTATGTTTTCTCAGGTTTCATTTTCTCTCATAGCATATACTTGTATGCCGAAGCACGTTTCTTTCAAAGTAGTTAACAATGAACAGCATAAGCTATTCGAAAATGTGTATCTGTGCATAATACTCTAAGATGTGAACATTGTCACACAATATTAACCATCTTCGTCTTGGCATACGATGTTGAAATGCGATTGGCATCGGTTAGAAAAGATTTTATTTACTCTGCAAGGTGTAAAACGTTAGATGAAAAGATAAACAAATTAACAATGCATTTCTTACTGCAGCTGAATTATTGATTATTGAAAGTTAAGCAAAAATTCAGAAACAATATTCCATTTGAGATTGTTGTTTTGGTGGTACAGCGCTCAGTGCGTTCTATTATCGTTTTCACTTATTCTATATTATTCAGTACGTTTCCTAGATGCTCGTTTTTTTTCATATGTTTGACCTGCATACAGCTGAAGATTTGCCCACAGCGTATGATTTTCTTGTTCAAGAATCTCGAGAAAGTGATGAGTATGCGAGAAAAAATCTCCTTAAAATCATGATTATAACCACTCGATATATTTTCATAAATCAAACTTATCCTGAGGAGAAAAATATTCGACCCTGAAAATAATTGGAACTCGAAACTACCCTTTTGTTTTACATAAGTTCCTTTTTCGTATCCGCAAGTCTCTAGATTTCATCATCCTTGTGACAATTTTAGATAGAAGATATGCCCGCGCTGATGGTATTACACTTTATTTAACTCTTCAAATCACAAATCGCATCGTTTTACGTACAAGCACACATTTGTAGTGTAGTCATGCTTTGTCATTGCTTCTTACATTCCATGTTGAGAACTACTGTGCGAGAAAGCATATGCATCGAACGAAAAACTATAGAATGTAATTAGTCGCTGCTCTACCACTTGACAAGACTTTACTGTTTTGGTTTATAATACAATAAAGCAAAGTTCAACGAACACGCATCTGTTGTTCTTTACCTGTTCCTCGGACTGCTACTTCTTATCACTTCTCTTGCACATGATCACGCTATAAGATTCATATGTACTACACCATCATGTGTCGATCATTTTTCAATGATATCGAAAATATTTGTGATCATCTTCGTAGCATAAATATGTTGGCTGTCAAACTGTCTACAGTGCATAACATACGACAGCAAACAAAGGTGAAACAGTCCAGTCCGTGTTACTGTGTGAACAACAGATGAGGGTCATGATATATGAGTTAGTTATTCGCTCTATTTCAGTTCAAGATAAAGTTTTTCTCATATCTCGCTCCGTTTCTTTGAGACATTGCCATACCGATGCTTGGTTCGATTCTACAACCTTTGGTAAACGTTTTCGTCGAAANATAATCCGACACACTGAAAAACCCTTAGACAGAGAATTAGCCTATCTCACACTTCGATTTTGAGAAAATTCACAACTTATTGTACATTTAACAATGATTCTATTGATGTGGAAACTTCAAGTAGGAAAAAAGGTATAGTTTCTTTCACTTCAACCACCGAGATATTTATTAAAAACTACACTGTAAATGTTCTCTCTGAAGATTTTTCAATAAAACCTCCAAAACGTACAAAACTTTTTGTCTTGTAATGTATGTTGTATTTCTGTGTACGCTGGAACGTTCTTCTTAAAGTGAATTCATGAGAAAAAGACAGCGATCCGATTCGCACAGCAACAGCTAGTCGATCGTCGGCGCCACTCATGACGAGCAGCTGCTACAATCTACTAAATTCCTCAAAAGGGATATCATTGCCTATTGACAGTTGGTTCAATGGCGTGGAAGTATGTATGAAGGCATTATCTGTCAAGTCAGCTGAAACCTCGAAGGTTACCGCTGGTTACTTTCACATTAGTTTTGGATAATTTCAAGAGGCTGTCTACAGTTAAGAGAAAACGCTTCGAGTAATTATCATGCATCGGGGAAACTATTTATGACGAAATAACTCTGATTACGTGGAGAATATGAATATATCAGATAGGCGTTGTAATGTATGTGATAGCATAGACTCGTTACTAACGTCTGTAATAGTAAAAATATACCATACACTCATAACTATGGACTATAATGATAAAAACGACAGATTTTGAAGATTAATTAGATACTAAATCCTAATTATAATGATATCTAATTAGTGAAACTAGATTTCAATTATAGATATGAGTAGTGGTGAACACAGGTAATTGATCTGTATCAAAATTTTATCTAATTAGCGCACCTAATTGTTACTTTTTTCATGTTTTATGTCGTTAATGGGGGAGGGGGGGG